>MU733902.1:121484-190910 GCA_026770625.1 Nicotiana glauca | reverse complement strand
TATACAAATATGAGCTGAGGTGATGGAGCCTTACCTCTTGGGATGAAGATTCAGGAGCCTTCACTTGATTTTCTTGTATGATTTGGCCCAATCTTATGAAATAATTTGATGGGAGACTTTCCCTCTCTGAGAATCCGCTTCCTCTCTCTAGAATTGCTCAGTTGAATGTTCAAAATGAGCTAGAACACTGGTTATATCGATATGGAAGTCAGGTTAAAAATTAGAAAATTAGAGCCCTGAGTTAACTATACGGTCGCATCTGCGACCGCAGAATTAACATGCAGTCCGCATAATGGACCGCAGAATGCTCCCAAAAAAACTAAACATTCTGACTCGGTCTGCGGTAAGAATGCGGTCCGCATTCATGTTCTGCGGTCGCAAAGTGCACCGCAGAACTGACCTTCGTAAAACTCAAAGGAAATTATGCGATGACTATGCGATCCGCATTTTTTATTATGCGACCGCATTTCGACCGTATTTCTGACTTCAATTTTATCCAACATTCTGCCTCACTTTGTGGCAGGTATGCGGTCCATATTTCGATTATGCGACCGCATTTCGACCGCATTTCTGACTTCAATTTTATCCAACATTCTGCCTCACTCTGCGGCAGATATGCGGTCCGTATTTTAATTATGTTACCGCATTCTGGACCGCATTTCTCGTGTTTATTCTCAAAACTTATTCTTGACTTTTTAATGTATCATTCAATCCAAAAAGGTCCGCGCCGCGGTGATATTTACTCATTTCTAATACACGATCCTAACTTGGCACCACGGTATCCGGGTTTTTGAGTAGGGATTTTATGGGGCCTTACAAGTTATGGGAAAAGGAAAAATTCTCCTTAAGTTAACTTCTGGAAAAACATTAGCCTTGAATAATGTTTTGTATGTACCCACCCTTCGTAGAAACTTAGTTTCTAGTGCGCTTCTAAAAAAACAGGTCTTAAACTTGTTTTTGAATATGATAAAAAATTTATTTCTCGTGGGGAAGACTTTGTTGGAAAAGGTTACCTTAGTGGGGGTTTATTTATACTGAAATCGCTCAAGAGATTACTAGTAATGCTAGTACTTTTAATTTCGCTTATATTGCTGAGTCTATTGATTTGTGGCATGGTAGACTAGGTCATGTTAATATTTCTTCTATTAAAAGACTTAGAAAAATGAAATTAGTTGTTGCAGTTAATGTTGATAATTTTTTTAAGTGTCTTGTTTGTGTAGAAGCAAAACATACCAAAAAGCCTTTTAAAAATATAACTAGTAGAAAAATAGAATTGCTTGAACTAGTACAATCAGACATAGTGGATTTCAAGAACACTGTTAGCAAGAGTGGAAAGAAATACTACATCACCTTTTTAGATAAACTTTTCTAAATACACTAAGGTATATCTTCTTAAGTCAAAAGATGAGGCTGAAAGCATATTTTTGAAATACAAGGTAGAAGTAGAGAATCTATTAGATAGAAAAATCAAGAGACTTAGGTCTGATAGGGGTGGTGAATATAGTACTAATACTCTAGAAGCCTTTTGTGAGAAAAATTATATTATACATGAGGTTAGTGCTCCCTATACTCCCCAATAAAATGGTGTAGCCGAACGAAAAAAAAATGAACCCTTAAGGAAATGATGAATTCTATGCTTTTGATTTCGGTTTTATCTGATAATATTTTGGGAAAAGCTATTTTATATGCATGATATGTTCTTAATAAATTCCATCATACAAAGCTAGATAAAATCTCGTATGAGGTATGGAAAGGATTTTCCCACAACTTGAAAATTCTGAAAGTGTCAGGGTATTTGGCTAAGGTTAGTCTACCTGATTTTAAATAAGTAATTGTTGGACCCACGACTTTTGATGTTATTTTCATTGGTTATGCTCAAGACAGCGCTAGATTTATGTCTTTGAATGATAGTTCTATTTGTGAATCTAGAGATGCAGAATTTTTTGAGCATATTTTTCCATTTAAAAAATAATGTGCCTAGTGTTGTGCTTAATAATGCTTCTAAATCTATGTCTATTAATTCGCATATTGTGCCTTCTTCTAGTGTTACTGCTAATGAGCATGAAAATGAACTTAGAAGAAGTAAGAGGTGTAGAATTGAAGCTACCTTTTATCCTGACTTCATTACTACTTTCTTGACTGGAAATATTGATTTTGATATTTTCAGTGATGAATTAGTGTCGATCTATTTAATAGGAGAAAACCCTAAGACATATAGTGAATCAATGAGATCAATAGATGCTAGTTTTTGGAAAGAGGCCATTAAAAGTGAATTAGATTCTATAGTTTCTAATCACACTTGGGACTTGTTTGATTTTTTCAAAGGTTGTAAACCCATAAGTAGCAAGTGGATATTTAAGAAGAAATTGAGACCTGATGGTATAACTGAGAAATATAAGGCTAGACTTGTTATTAGGGGTTTTAACCAAAAGAAAGGCATTGATTAATTTTATACTTATTCTCTTGTGACTAAGATAGGGACAATTAGAACACTTGTTGCTTTAGCCGCTATTCATAATTTAGTGATACATCAAATGGATGTTAAAATGGCTTTCCTAAATGGTGATTAAAGGAAGAGATCTATATGTCTCAACCTGAGGGATTTGTGATCCAAGGGCAGGAGAATAAAGTATGCAAATTGAGAAAGTCTTTGTATGGTCTAAAGAAGGCACCTAAGTAATGGTATGAAAAGTTTAACAGCACATTAGTAGTTAATAGTTTTGTTGTTAATTCATCTGATACGTGTGTTTATTCCAAGATGATAGGATCAGATTGTATTTGTAGATAGATGACATATTAATCTTTGGCCCTAATGTGAATGTCATTAATGAGACTAAGAATTTTTTGTCTTCTAAATTTAAAATGAAAGATCTTGGAGAAGCAGATGTGATTTTAGGGGTTAAAATCAAAAGAACTTCTAATTGTTTTTCATTGTCTTAGTCTCATTATATTGAGAAAATATTGAAAAGGTTTAATTGTTTTGAGTACTTGTGAGAACTCTTTATGATCCTAGCATGCACATAAAAAAGATAAGGAATCTAGTATTTCTGAAATTCACTATGCTAAGATAATTGGTAATGTAATATTTTTCATGAATTGTATATGACCTGATATTGCTTATTCTATTGGTAGATTAAGTAGATATACTCACAATCCTAGTAGTGAATACTGGAATGTTCTTCACCGTTTGCTAAGATATTAAGAGGTACTATGGATTGGTATTTGCATTTTAATAAATTTTCTGATATTTTAGAAAGCTGTGATGCAAACTGGGTTACTGATAATGATGAAGTTAGCTCCACTAGTGGTTATGTGTTCACTTTCGGTGCAGGTGCTATTTCATGGAAGTCTATAAAACAGACTTGTATAGCACAATCTACTATGGACTCTGAATTCATTTGTCTTGAGTTGGCAGAGCAAGAAGCTGAGTGGTTGAGAAACTTATTGGCAAACGTGCCTTTGTGGGAAAGACAAGCTTATGTAGTTTCTCTGCATTGGACTTACAAGCGGCCATTGGAATGGAAAAAGAAGACATATCTGTATTAGGCACGGTGGGGTAAAACAGTTGTTGAAACATTCCTTGGAATATGTAAGATTCGAAAAAAATTTGGCGGATCCTTTAACCAAGGGTTTGGTAAGGAGATTTATCCTTGAAACGTCAAAGTGGATGGGGATAATGCCCATGGATTGAGGAAGATGATGGATACCCGTTTGTGGTCAAACAAAGCCATATGAGACCTCAATATGCACTACATTTCCTATCCCTGTGGCGTATGGTAGTGCTTTATAAGGTTGAGCTTATTTTTGCCCTTAATGATTCCATAGCCTTGAGGTAGTCTATGTGTAGATAGACTTGATGGAATCACCTATATGAGTGTAAAGGTGCGGTCTCCTTTTATGAAAGACTTGGGATGTCTTTCTAGAGCACTCATGAGACCCAAGGTACGTGCATGACCATAAAAACACTTTGTTATTATCGTAGAGTTTGCATAAAATTAAGGATATAGTATGTGTTGTGGGGTCCCAGCTAATGTCCATTCAGTTCAAGAGTAATTCACTTTATGAATGTTAGTTGTTGCCTCATTACACTACGTGTCAATTGAAATTGAAAGATATTGACACTTAAGTACACGTTCCTTCTTTTGCCCAGAATTGTTCTATTTTTCTCTTTGCATTAGTGGGGGATTGTTCGAATTATTCATAATGCAAAGTCAAAAATCTCTTGGTGAAATTCCATTTACATCCAATAGCCATGAGTTTTATTTTTTTATTTTTCAAATGTCCTATCTGTTTCCAAGTGGCCTCTTGCATGAAGCCTTAAAGCCAAGTGTTGAATGGCTTTGTCAAATAGCTATGCAAATCTATCATATGTTTTCATGCATGGAAGACAAGATACACTTGTCAATATTAGAGCCAAGTGGACTAATATAATGGGACAAGTGTCAAAATACTCTCTACACTTGTCATACATGCAATCTCCTTAAATGCCTATAAATAAGTTATGGATTAGCCATCATAATCACTCAATCTTAACCAAGAATCCATCTTGCTAATCATTACTTTTCTTCCTACAACATTCTTTAATTTCTGCATAAATTATAGAAAATACCTTCATCTTCTCTTCTTTCTGGGTAACTGTTTTGTGCAAATTCTAAACTTCCAGCCACGAGTGCATGTGTTTGGAGGTTCTGTGGAACCTTGGGGAGCAATCGGCCTTAACGATTTACATCCAGTCGGGCCGAAATCGCTTTTAAGGCAGTGGCTTGCCACGACACAGTATTTTTGATAAATATTTCTTCTTTCCTTCTTGTTCTTAGTAAATATTATCTAGTCATTTTCTTTACAACCCTCACTTTAGAAAATAATGTCAATACTTAAGGTGTCACGCCCCGAACTATAGCCTAGGCGTAACACGACACTCGATGCCTGACTACATGTAACCGAGCGAACCAAGTATATGGCTGGATCTCTATGTGTTATGACTGTAAACTAGATTTAAATATACAACATGATGATATGCTAAATAGTCTGACTATAATATCATAGATGCGGAAAATACTAAAAATTCTGCAAGTATAAATGAGTAGTCGACTCGGCTAACACATAAAAGCCTTCTAACATCTGACTGACTGAACTTTAGTCTACGAAGTCTCTAAAGAATACTGAAATGCTAACTATTTACCGAAACAAGGTCCCGAGTATACCTTATTAACTGAAATGCTATAATGACTAAAATAAGGGAGGGATAACGCCCCAAAATATTGGGGCTCACAATAGCTGATACGAGATGTCCTAGCAAGTAGAGTCGTCAATCTGTAAATCGTTACCTGCATCGCGAGATGCAGGTCCCAGGAAAAAAGGGACATCAGTACATTTAAATTGCATTGGTATGTAAAACAACTGAAGAAAAGACTATAAATACTGAAACTGAAACTGATAACTGATAATTGAACCTAACATAGGAAGTAAGGTTGTGAATACTCCCTCTTCTGAGTGGTGAACGACCTGTTTATCTGATAAACTATGGCTATATATATATACAAGCTACGACCTCGGGCCCAAGTATACGTATACATAACTACGGCCTCAGGCCCAATGATGCATAAAGCATAAACTACGGCCTCGGGCCCAAATATAGGGTTCAACATTCAGGAATTTAGAATCAGAAACTGAGAATCATACGGCAATACATGATACTGAAATAATGAACCATACCGAGTTACATGATACTGGAATAATGAATAGGACTAGAATGAGATGTGTATTCATAATCAGTTGATTTGTCATAACTGAAACTCATAGAATATTGAATGTTTATGAAATGATGTCATCTAGAGAATAGAAGTTCTACTACTATTCATGGAACTATGGCATAATTATTTTCTAAGGAAACTAGTAATAGTCATATTGAATAGGACGTAGGGAGAATCATAGACATTCCCAAATATAAAGAGTTAGTCTTACATACCTCAATTTCGCCCCTTAGTGATATTACAGTGGTCCATAACACTAACAACCTTCAATATACAATATCAACATCCAATAGAACCAATATTAGCAACAAATTTCATAACTTAAGCCACTTACGCATATTATCAAATACCTTGTGGGAATAAATCTCTACATCCCATCCCATCACCATAAATATTTAATTCATCCAACTTCCACAATTCATCAACAATTTATTCCACCATCATGATTAACCAATTTATAACTTCTAACATCACATATGTGACCATCCATCAACACCCAACAAACAATGTTCCATTAAATAATCATTTGTTCTATCTCTACAATAGTTATGCAATTAAATTGGGAATTTATGACTTCCACTCACCATACCAGGAGTTCTATTTCTTATTCATACTCATATTTCCTTAATAAATCAATACATGTAAGTCTAAGAGTGTAGGATTACCTTTTCAAAAGAAATCTTGCAAAATTCTCCTTGGAGTTCTTGAAAAAATCTCTTGAAGATCTAAGTATTTTATGTGTTGATTTCATCAATACTAGTGTATAAATTATGGAATTTCATACAAAGATAATGAGTATTGCTTACCTTGAAGAGAGTAAGAGTTGGTGTTCTTGAGTGGGTGAAAAAAACCCCAAGGGTCGTCCAAATAGAATGGGGAAAATAAATCCCGAAATTGTGTTTATATTCGGATGCGGACGTGGATGCTTCGCATCCGAGCAGTCCTCCGCTCAGGAGCTCGGATGCTATGGCAGCATTTCACTGCCAAGCGGCCTCGGATGCTTTGCATCCGCGCAGTCCTCCGCCAGCCTTTATTAATTTGGTCATAAATTCCTGTAGGAAAGTCCAAATGACGAACAGTTTTAAGTGTTAGAAACTAGACTCAAATACATTTTATTTTATAGGTTGTGCATCACGTGAAGCCTTATATATCTTTATATATGCTCGTCCAAATAGTAGTCTTGTACGTACTCATTTGAAATTTTAGTCTATCATGTAATTTTTCAACTTGGCTTAGACTTAGGTCTCTCCTTGGACCTCAAATCACTTATGATATGCCTAGTATACTTATTATCATAATCGATCGATTACCGTCACGTTAATACTCATTTAAGGCATCCACAACCGATTCAAATTTACGGGGTGTTACATAAGGCTTCGTTTTTCAATAACAGAAATTTTCTTTTTAAATTTTTTTTTTTTAAATTTGTTACCATAAAATTTTGTAACTTTTTAAAAACAAATCGAAAATAAATTTTTCAAAAATCACAAAGTGATGTGACCACTTTTTTCAAATATAGAAAACTTTTTCCTACTCACAAAACTGCAACATTTTTTAAGTAAAATGCATGTCCAAACATAATTTTAAATTTCAAACATGATTTTTTTTCAACTTAATTCCAAATAATTTTTTTTTCAAAAATGATAGTTTTTATGTCCAAACGTCTTTAAGAGTTTCTTCTAGTACAATATAAATTAAGAAGAATACTACATAAGAAATAAATTACTTGATCAGAATAGAAACCACTATTTACCACCAAAAACAAATTAGAATGTATAACTTTGATCATAATAAAAAAAAAATACTTTCAAGATTGCTTGTCACCTGCTCTCATATCCACAACCAGAAAATCCACAGATAATTTATGTCCAACATCCACAAACTTAGGACTACCAACCTGTCTCCTTTGATCTCCAAATTAATGATCAATAGTCGATAGTCATACTACGCAACACACAATACCTAGCCCAATTGGTAACAGAGAGCATGAAGTTGACTATGAACAACTATCTAAACCAAGTCTGGCTAAACAACATCCTCCAACAACTAGCTCCTTTAGTGAATCCACAACTAGTACATGGATTGAGAAACCACTGGAATTTGCCACCAAATTTCAATCCAATCTACCCACATAATGCTCTTTTAGAAATGTCATTCTTCCCACCAGAAATGCTAACCCAACTCAATCCCATATTCATTCCATGGGAGAACCCTCAGCCATCCCAGGAGCCACCAATTCCTCAACCATACCAAAAACATCCACCACTACCTCACCAAGCAGTTTAGGAGCCAGAACCAGTAGAAGCAGAAATGGAGGAGGAAGAGGAACCCCCTAATATAATCTTAGAACGAGTCCTAGAGTTCTCAAATCTAGACGGGATAAAAGTATATCTCTTCACGGAGATGCAAGAGAAGAGGCATGTGCTCAGTTGCCCACTAGCATTATACAAATTCTTGATAGATATTAGACCATCTCAGGATCCAACGGTAGGCAACAGACCTATGATCCTAGTTCCATCACTGAGAAGGAACCTAGTACTGGGGGTAGTGAGGGAGAATGGGGAACCAACAAACTCAAATCTTAATATCTCTATGAATCATCAAACAAACTTCATCATATGGAACATAAATGATGGAAACAACAAAAATTTCAAAAGGAATTTTAGAGAAATGGTAGGCACTCATAGGCCATACATGGTTGCTTTGTTAGAAACTAGAATGGGAAACCATGCTGAGTTGCTTACTGACTTTGGTTTTAAGGAGATGATAGTGTCACGACCCTAAACCCAGACCCGGCCATGATGGTGTCTCTCGTGAAGACAAGACCAACCGAAACATTTCCAATCAAGTTTTTAATCAATTAAACAATAAACATTATGTCTAAACATGATATAATCTCAGAAGTAACAATGAAGGTACCAAACAATTAGCGGAATACAACCAACTCAGCCCGATACTGTGGTGTCACTAGTCAGGAGCATCTACTAAGTCTAAATACAACTGACAAAGTCTGAAATGTACTCAGTATAGTCTAATAGACTGAAGAGAGAGAAACCATCACTGCGAACACCGGCAGCTACCTTGCTAAACTCCGACGACTCTGCCTATGATCAATTAATACCCGCTATCGGGTCCAAAAAATACCTGAATCTGCACACAAGGTGCAGGGAGTAAAGTGAGTACTCTAACTCAGTCAGTAATAATTATAACTAAAGTCTGAATGGTAAGAAATTCCGAAAAGAGCATCAACATGCTGTATAGAAGCAGTTTCAAAAGCCAGTAGAAAGCAGTGAAGCTCTAAAATCCCTTAAACATCTTAGCTCAATTAAAACTTCTTTGAAAAGACTTTTTCAACAGTTACGCAAATGAATGCAGAACAACTAGTGCAGAAAAGCACAAAAATCTGTGCCTCGATCACCATTACACAATTAAACAGGTAAATGATAGGCAAATAAGAATGATAAGCATATAAGTTTCACCCCTCGGGCACAATGTCAAGAATCTCGAAAAGAGCATTACCGTGAAACATCTGTAGATGCTCATTACCTCATAAACATCCAAAGAACTAATTATATCCTTGCCATACTAGTTTGGCATACTACCAAACTATCCCATCTATCCGAGCTTCCTTCTGATTTACCTTTAACTTGATATGTATTCTTGGTATAACATCGCAATTCGTCAACCCAGACTCACCACATGAGACCCAAGCATGATACCACACAGTCTAAGGCTCACAACCCACTGAATTCTTATTCAAATTTTCCCAAAAGTACCACATTCGGAATACCTACCCCAAAAGGACTTCCTGCGAATCTGAACACATTATTTTCCTAATACTGATGTATAGAATCCCATAATTGATAAAGAAATGACTCAAGTCTTGACACCCTCAAAATGTAAAACCTCAGTTTCAAGCCAAATTATACACCTAAAAATCTCCAATTGTTACATGTAAAACCCATAATTCATTAGAACCATTCTCTATAGTCATCCACTCTACCAAAATTGCAATTAGCCCGATCAAAAGAACCGAACAACCTGTGCCTCATTAGCACTTTTGACAATGGAGCATATAACGTTACCTTGATGCAACCAAGCCACTTTCCTTTCCTATGCACTGAGCATTCTTTATCAACAACAACTTAAGACATTTTGTGATTCTCAAAAATCTATGAAGCATGATATAACCTTACCTTAGTCGAAACTTTTTCCTTTAATCGAGCCATCCTCGGGCTCAATCTCCGCAAACCATAACTATTTTGCCAACACGTCTCAAACTGGAACCAACATAGCACATAACTGTACAATCAGCTAATCAATAGAGAACTCCCTCACTTGGCTCAAAGCCACAGATCAAAACACGCACCATAACTCATAACACATATAACTTGTTGCTATCATAATACCATAGTGAGATTTACTCAATCCATCATAAGCTCGTGGGATACAGACCATCTGATACTTCATATCTTCTTAAACTCTCGCATTTATTCTCGTAACAATTAATCCCACTCTCTTAAGCGGCCCAATTAAACTCACACATATATTTCACTTGTAAATGGGATCTTCTAACAGACAACTTAAAGATCACACAACTACAGAACACTTCGCAGGAGATAAACCACCTGCTTTGCCTTAAACTAACATTTATGTATACCTTCCACCGCCATAACCATCACGAAGTCACTTATTCTTCCTGATTCTGAACTCATACCGTAACATGAAATTTGCTTCACTCGCAACTAGGAAACATAAAAATATTCTTCACACGCCCATAGCTCGGGGATACACCTTGAATCAAGATGGAAATTCAAGCACATACTAGTTCTTCTATCCTCCAGCTGACCCTTCTCGTCGTTTCTAAATCATATGAATACATCTCGCAGTCACATCACCCTCATCACGTAACTACCCAGTCATTACTTTCCTTAATAGGGACACAACAGAACATATAGATCCAGAAATACATGCTTACACAATTAGCACCTCGGTGCTCAAGCTATAGGCAAAAATCAGGCCTCAAGTCTTCTAGACTGGCCCAACATCAATACACAGAGAACACATCTCGCCCCTCGATCAGAGAATCACAAGCCATTGATGCACATCTGATACAAAGCGCTCGTTCGCACATACGAACGCGTGGAACAAGTTCAAAGAGTTAAATTTCAAGCTGAATCAAGGACGCACGATAAGAACTTCAAGAATATGGAGTTTTTCTAAAGGTTCTACAGCCTCTCGATGATAAATATAGACATTTTCATACCGATCCACGAGACTCTACTAAACCCACTCATGACTCATGAGACCTATGTAACCTAGGCTCTGATGCCAACTTGTTACGACCTTAAACCCATACCCAGTCGTGATGGCGCCTCTCGTGAAAACAAGGCCAACCGATACATTTCCAATCTAGTCATTAAGAAATTGAACAATAAACATTACATCTAAACATGATATAATCTAAGAAGTAACAATGAAGGTACAAAACAATTAGTAGAATACAACCTAACTCAGCTCGATACCGGGGTGTCACTATTCATAAGTATGTACTAAGTCTCAATACAACTGACAAAGTCAGAAATGTACTCAGTACGGTATAATAGAATGAAAAGAGAGAAAGTGGTGCTGCGAACGCCGGCAGCCAACTTGCTAAACTCCGACGACTCTGCCTTCGATAAATAAACACCGACTACCAGGTCCAGAATGTACCTGAATCTGCGCGCAAGGTGCAGAAAATAAAGTGAGTACTCCTACTTAGTGAGTAATAATCATAACTAAAGTCTGAATGGTAAGAAATCCCGAAAAGAGCAACAACATGCTAAATGTATAGAAGCAGTTTCAAAAGCCTGAAGACAGTAGTGAAGCTGTAAAATCCCTTAAAACATCTTAGCTCAGTTTAAACTTCTTTGAAAAAGACTTTTTCAACAGTTACGCAAATGAATGCAGAACAACTAGTGCAGATAAGCACAGAAATCGACCCCTCGGGCACCATTACACAATTAAATAGATAAATGACAGGCAAATAAGAAAGATAAGCACATAAGGTTCGCCCCTCGGGCAAAATTTCAACAAATCTACCCCTCGGGCAATATCTCAGATCAGTACCAGCCCTCAGGCAATCACATAGAATAATACCAGCCCCTCGGGAAATCACATAGAACCACACCAGCCCCTCGGGCTACTTCTCACATTACAATGGGTACCCGCGCTAACTGGGGGTGTGCAGACTATTGGAGGGGCCCCTTACGGTCCAGGCACAATATCAAGCCATCTCATGGCATCATAAATAGGTTCTCGGCCTTATATCAATAGCAAGCCACCTCGTGGCGTACAATCTTAGGCCCTCGGCCTCATAATCAAAATTAGTGTATCACTACTGCGGCGTGCAGCCCAACCCAAAAGATATCCTCACAACAGAGGCCCTCAGCCTTACTCGGTCAAAATCACATAAGCCTCTTAGGCAACAGTAAAATAGTATTTCTCAGCCCAAAACATCATTTAAGTATCATTTGAGTATTAAAACTTAGTGAACATGGCTGAGTTTGAAAACAGTGAAAAATAACATGACTAAGTTCAAGTATAAAGTTAAAACAGTGAGGAAATATCAACAAAAATTCCCGAATAGTTCAAATAATTGGCACAAAGCCCAAATATGGAATTCAGCCCAAATAATAATGATAGCAAATAGAATTCAGTCAAATACGCAGTAAAATCATCAATCGAGATGGACCAAGTCACAATCCCCAATAGTGCACGACCCCGCGCTCGTCATCGAGCGTGTGCCTCACCTTAATATAGCACTACGATGTGCAATCCGGGGATTCAAACCCTCAGAACATCATTTACAATTATTACTCACCTCGAACCAGCTAAATCTCTAGCTTGCAACGTCTTTGCCCCTCGAATTGTCCTCCACGCACGTCAAATCTATCCAAAATCAGAACGAGGACATCAAAATATGCCAAGGGAACAAAGTCCAAGTTAAAACAGTCAATAAAAGGCACAAATCCCGATATTTCCAAAACCTGACCCCCGGGCCCACATCTTGAAATTCAGAAATCTTCACACCAATAGATTTCTTATCTCCCCACGAGTTCATACATATAAAGAATACCAAAATCGGAGTCTAAATGACACCTCAAATTCTCATTTAAAGGCCTCTTAAACTCAAGCCCTAATCCTCCATTTTTTTGCCCTTTAATTCCTTTAATTACAACCCTAAATTCATGAAATACTACCATAGAATTGTATTTTAAGTCCAAAATCCTTACCTTAACGAAGTTTCTTGATTTCTCTCTTCAGAATAGCCCAAAAAGCTCCAAGGACGAAGACAAAAATGGTAAAATAACCCAAATTCGCGAAAAACTTCTTTTAAATTCTTCTGACCAGTGATACCCGCATCTGCGGTCCAAATCTGCTTTTGCGGTACCGCATATGTGGTCTACCCCACCACTTCTGCGGAATTTACTTACTCAGCTTACATCGCATCTACGATTAAACTCCCGCATCTGCGATTCCGTAAATGCTGTCACCATACCGCTTCTACGGTCTCTGTCCATCTGACCCTTTTTCACTTCTGCGATAAATCACCCAAATCTGCAGCGCCACATCTGCAGTCCCCAATCCGCAGGTGCAAAAATACCAGAAGCAGCAATATCAGCTGCTGCAACAAAATTCCAACCTCTCCGTTAACCATCCGAAATTACCCCAGGACCTCAACCAAAGGTTCTACCATATCCCAATACCTTATACAAACTTCTTCCAATCATCAAAACACTTCAAACAACATTAAATGAACTAAAACACCTCGGATGCAAGCCAAACTTTCTAAAATCTTTCGAATTTTGCTTTTGATCAAAAACCCAACCGAACCACGTCCGAATGACCTGAAATTTTGCACACACATCCCAAATAACACTACAGAACTATTGCAACTTTTGAGATTTCATTTCGACCTCTATATCAAAATCTCACCTATCAACTGGAAAATGCCAAAATCTCAATTTTGCCAATTCAAGCCTAAACCTTCCACGGACCTCCAAAATGCATTTGATCATGCTCCTAAGCCTCAAATCACCTAACGGAGCTAACCAAATCATAAAAATTCTGATCCGAGATCATATACAAACAAGTCAAATCTTTGTCAAACCTTTCAAATTTCATGCTTCAAACTGAGACTGTTCTTCCAAATTCATTATGATTAACCTAAAAGCCAAAACCAACAATTTACATAAGTCTCAATACATCATACGGGGTTGATCATGCCCGAGAACTGGCGAGCAAAGTGCCAAAGCTCAAAATGACCGGTCGGGTCGTTACATCCTACCCCACTTAAATATATGTTCGTCCTCGAACATGCCCATAGTTGTTCCAACAACCACTCAATCGCTAAATAACCTTACCATGCACATACCAGGGGGTGATCCCACATCACCCTATCCTGTATAGGTCCGATAACACATTCTAACTGAAAATTTACAATTCAATCTAGCCCATAAACCATAGGACCACATTTCCACTTCTGAAATCTTCAATACGATCAGAATCCCACATTTAAACTGTAAATAAGCACAAACAAGTTGTAACAACCCATACCTGCAACCTCCGGTGCAATTACATGATACACCACATAACTCAAACTCTTGTAGCGATAACTTCTGATCACAGTTGTTGCTCAAAACAATCGAATATCGATCATAAACCTCTTATCAAATAAAGCCTCATTCTAACACTTTTGTATACCACCAATGATGAATAGAACATGCAGAAAGTCATAACCATTCCTGAGATCAACTAATCATGGAGCTCCCTCTCTATCGGCAAGTACCATAGCAAATTTCTGAGCCGAACATCGATATTATCCTTCCAACATACTGAAACCAAATCTGTTTGTATTCATTAAAGATCCAATGATCTCATCTAATCCAACACAACCACTCTGGTGACATGACACCTCAATGTATACTAAAGTCGCAACTTGCACAATCCGCGCACCAATAAGAACAATCTGAACATACTCAAATCATGAAAGTGGTTCAAATGAAAGAGCTGTACCGCAAGCTCACCAGTACCACCACAACACAAGGTTGAGAACACGTCTCACATCATAGAAACAGAACACATGAATCTAAACCGCAAGGTCATACCTCCCCACATCTTCACTACTATGCGCGACCCAATCCAAACACTGCTCCACATGACACACCTCAAGTCACTCTGCTCAAAATTGATGACCATGCGCAATTGATGTCTAGGACCAAAGCAAATCATCATAACCATGGTGAAGCAAATAACATACACCACACAACCTGAAAGGACATAACTGATACGTCATCTACTGAGAAACGCCCAATTACACTTCTCGCTCGACTTCTGCAATGAAACATCAATAGAACTGCACCATATATGTCTTTAATCAACAAATCATAACACCTGCAACACATAAAGGTAATTCATGGATCTCCCAAGATTACTAATAAGCTCAATAATAATTGAATCAACACATCCCTCAATAGTACAATTCATAGCCAATCAAGCCAACTTAAGTTAGAACATGTATCCACATTGGCCTGCTAACGAACTCCTTATCAAGGAAATCCTGAATATGCTCCTTCAACTCCTTTAACTCTACCGGTGCCATACGATATGGTGCCCGACATCAAATCTATACCAAAATCAACAAACTTGCCCAGCGACATGCTCAGCCACAATAACACATCCGAAAATCCCTCACCACCGGAACTGAATCAATGGTAGGAGTCTCTACACTGAGATACATCACAAAAGCCCAATAAGAAAGACAATACTTCCCAACCATCTGCTGGGTCTTCAAAATATAAAACCACCCTACTAAGAACATAATCTATTGAACCTCACCACTTGACCTGTGGCATTCCCGGCATAGCCAATAGAGTCGTCTTAGCGCAATAGTCTAGCATTACACAACACAAAGACAACCATTCTATACCTAATATTACATCTAAAATCTAATATACCAAGAAACAAAGATCCACTCGGTTTCTTAACCACGATAGTCACTAAACAATGTCGATACCCACGACCCACAACCACAACATAGCCTGAATATGAGAACTCCTAGTCTCCAACTCCGTATAGCACACGAATCACCATATCCGATCTCGATTCCACCATCTGAGTATACAACACACCTATAATACCCAATCATTCCCATGAGAGATACTCTTATGATTCTTCCGTACCACTAAGCAAACCTGAATATCAGCATTCGATCCAACAAGAAAGTGCCGCAATACTAATGAAGTACCATCAACGTAATCACATTACCTTTTTCTTAAACAACCCTCATCAAATTACCCAAATTAGCAGCACCATTTCCTTAATCATCTGAAGATCATTCCCCTAATCATCTGAAGCTCATTTCTCTAATTATCTTAAACTGCCCGTGCTGCCTAAGAATTTTATGACCTTTCATTCATAACTGAATCGTAGCCTTACATACGCAAATCTCAGTCCTCCACAATATACCGCATATACCATACCGTCTTAGGACAACATGAGAACTTCATCCCCCTTTCGATTCACAAACATCTACGTACTCAACTATTAAAGAACGTTCCATCGATCCCAGATAGAAGAAAAATCACTACCTATGCTTCTCACACTCGTCAAAAATATACACCTCTAACCATGGTAGAAACCAACAAGAACTCTCTGACTCCCCTCTGCACAAACAAGGCTTCCAAGAGTGAATCCTCCTAACTCAACCAACCTACTCAAGCGACTAAAACCCAAGAGCATTGTCGTGAAACACCTTTAGAAGCTCATTACCTCGAAAACATCCAATGAACTAATCATATCCTTGCCATACTAGTTCGGCATACTACCAAACTATCCCATCTATCCAAGCTTCCTTCTGATTTACCTTTAACCTGATACTGCTTCTTGCTATAACATTGCAATTCCTCAACCCAGACTCACCACACGAGACCTAAGCATGATACCTCATAGTCTAAGGCTCACAACCCGCTGAATTCTCTTTCAAATATTCCCAAAAGCACCACATTCGAAATAGTACCCCGAAAGGACTTCCTGCGAATCTGAAGATATTACTTTCCTAATACTGATGTATAGAATCCCATAATTAATATAGAAATGACTCAAGTCTTGATATCCTCCAAATGCAAAACCTTAATTTCTAGCCAAATTATACACCTGGAAATCTCCTATTGTTACATGTAAAACCCAGAATGCATTAGAACCATTATCTATAGTCATCCACTCTACCCAAACTGCAATTATCCCGATCAAAAGAACCAAACAAGCTACACCTCATTAGCATTTCTGACACTGCAGCATATAACCTTACCTTGATGCAACCAAGCCACTTTCCTTTCCTGTGCATGAGCATTCTTTATTAACAACGACTCAAGACATTCTGTGATTATCAAACACCTATGAAGCATGATATAACCTTACCATAATCGAAATTTTTTCCTTTACTCAAGTCATCCTCGGGCACAATCTCCGCAAACCATAACTAATCCACCAGCATGCCTCAAACTAGAACTAACATAGCACATAACCATGCAATCAACTAATCAATAGCAAACTCCCTCACTTGGCTCGAAGACACACATCAAAGCACGCACTATAACTTATAACGCATATACGTTGTTGCTTTCATAATACCATAGTGAGATTTACTCAATCCTTCATAAGCTCGTGGAACACAGACCATCTGATATTTCACATCTTCTGCAACTCTTGCATTTATTCTCGTAACAATTAAACCCACTCTCTTAAGAGGGCCAATTAAATCCACATATATATTTCACTTGTAAATGGGATCTTCTAACAGACAACGTAAAGATCACATAACTCCAGAACCCTTCGCAGGAGATAACCCACCCGCTTTGACTTAAACAAACATTTATGTATACTTTCCACCGCCATAACCATCACGAAGTCACTTATTCTTCCCGAGTCTGAACTCATACCGTAACATGAAATTTGCTTCACTCCCAACTAGGAAACATGAAAAGATTCTTCACATGCCCGTAGTTCGGGGCTACACCTCAAATCAAGATGGAAATTCAAGCACCTACTAGTTCTTCTATCCTCTAGCAGACCCTTCTCGTTGCTTCTAAATCATATGAATACATCTCGCAGACACATCGCTCTCATCATGTAACTACCCCTTACTTCCCTTAATAGGGACACAATAGAACACATAGATCCAGAAACACGTGCTCACACAATCAGCACCTCGGTGCTCAAGCTATAGATAAAAATTCATCCTTAAGTCTTCCAAACTAGCCCAACATCAATACATAGAGATCACATCTCGCCCCTCGATTAGGAAATCAGAAGCCACCGATGCACATCTAATATTGAGCGCCTGTTCGCACATCCGAATTCATGGAAGGAGTTCAAAGAGTTATATTTCAAGCTGAATCAAGGACACATGATAAGAATTTCAAGAATATGGAGTTTTCCTAAAGGTTCTGCAGCCTCTCGAGGATATATACAGACGTCTCCGTACCGATCCACGAGACTCTGCTAAACCCGCTCATGACTCATAAGACCTGTGTAACCTAGGCCCTGATACCTACTTTTCACGACCCTAAATCCAGACCCGGTCATGATGGCGCCTCTCGTGAAGACAAGAATAGCCAACACATTATCAATCTAGTCTTTAAGTAATTAAACAATAAATAATACGTCTAAACATGATATAATCTCAGAAGTAACAATGATGGTACAAAAAAATAAGCGGAATACAACCCAACTCAGCCCAATACTAGGGTGTCACTAGTCATGAGCATCTACTAAGTCTAAATACAACTGACAAAGTCTGAAATGTACTCAGTACAGTCTAATAGAATGAAGAGATAGAAAGTAGTGTTGCGAATGCCGATAGCTACGTTGCTAAACTCCGACGACTCTGCCTCTGATCAATCAATACCCACTACCGGATCCAGAAAATACCTGAATCTGCACACAAGGTGTAGGGAGTAAAGTGAGCACTCCAGCTCAGTAAGTAATAATCATAACTAAAGTCTAAATGGTAAGAAATCCCAAAAAGAGCATCAATATGATGTATAGAAGCAGTTTCAAAAGCCAATAAAAAGCAGTGAAACTGTAAAACCTCTTAAAACATCTTAGCTAAGTTTAAACTTCTTTGAAAAATACTTTTTCAACAGTTACGCAAATGAATGCAGAATAACTAGTGCAGCAAATCCGTCCCTCGGGAAATATCTCAGATCAGTACCAGGCCTCAGGCAATCACATAGAACATTACCAGCCCCTCGGGCAATCACATAGAACCATACCAGCCCCTCGGGGTATATTACCCTCGGGGTATATCTCACATCATAATGGGTACCCGCGCTCACTGAGGGTATGTAGACTCTTAGAGAGACCCATTACAGCCCAAGCGCAATATCAAGCCATCTCGTGGCATCATAAACAGGCTCTCAGCCTCTTATCAATATCAAGCCACCTCATGGCATACAATCTCAGGCCCTCGGCCTTATAATCAAAATAAGTGTATCACCGCTGCAACATGTAGCCCGACCCAAAAGATATCCTCACAACACAGGCCCTCAGCTTTACTCAGTCAAAATCACATAAGCCTCTCAGGCAACAGTAAAACTGTGTTTCTCAGCTCAAAACATCATTTAAATATCATTTGAGTAATAAAACTGAGTGAACATGGTTGAGTTTTGAAAATAGTAGAAAATAACATGAATGAGTTCAAGTATAAACTCAAAATGGTGAGGAAATATCAATAAAAATCCCCGAAGGGTTCAAATAATGTGCACGAAGCCCAAATATGGCATTCAACCCAAATAATAATGGTAGCAAATAGATTTCAGTCAAATACATGGTATAATCATCAATCGGGACGGACCAAGTCACAATCCCCTATAGTGCTCGACCCCATGCTCGTCATCGAGCATGTGCCTCACCTCAATATAGCACTAAGATGTGTTATCCGGGGTTTCAAACCCTCAGAACACCATTACAATCAATAGTCACCTCGAACTGGCTAAATCTCTAGCTCGCAACATATTTGACCCTCGAATTGGCCTCCACGCGAGTCGAATCTATCCAAAATCAGAACGAGGACGTCAAAATATGCCAAGGGAACAAAGCCTAAGTGAAAACAGTCAATAAAGGGCACAAATCCCGAAATTACCAAAACTCGACCCCCGATCCAACATCTCAAAATTCAAAAATCTTCACACCAACGGATTCCTTATCTCCCCACGAGTTCATACATATGAAGAATACCAAAATCGAAACCAAATAACCCCTCATATTCTCATTTAAAGGCCTCTTAAACTCAAGCCATAATCCTCCATTTTTTGGCCCTTTAATTCCTTTAATTACGACCCTAAATTCATGAAATACTACCATAGAATTGTGTTTTTGGTCCAAAATCCTTATCTTAACGAAGTCTCTTGATTTCTCTATTCAGAATCGCCCAAAAAGCTCTAAGGTCAAAGTCAAAAATGGTAAAATAACCCAAATTTGAGAAAGACTTCTTTTAAATTCTTCTCACCAGTGATACCCGCATTTGTGGTCCAAAATCCACTTCTGCAGTACCGCATATGCGGTCTACCCCACCACTTCTACGGAATTTACTTATTCAACCTACATCGCATCTGTGATTCCACATATGCGGTCACCTTACCGCTTCTGCGGTCTATGCCCATCTTAAACTTTTTTGCTTCTACGATAAATTATCCACATCTATGGTGCCGCAACTGTGGTCCCCAATCTGCAGAAGCAAAAATACCAGAAACAGCAATATCAACTGATGCAACAAAATTTGAACCTCTCTGCTAACTATCCAAAATCACCCCGAGGCTCCCCGGGACCTCAACCAAAGGCACCAACATATCCCAATACCTTATAAAACTTGTTCCAATCATCAAACACTTCAAACAACATCAAATCAACTAAAACACCTCGGATTCAAGCCAAACTTTCTAATATCTTCTAAATTTCGCTTTTGATCAAAAACCCAACCAAACCACGTCCGAATGAATCGAAAGTTTGCACACACATCCCAAATGACACAATGGAACTACTGCAACTTCCGGAATTTCATTCTGACCTCTATATCAAAATCTTACCTATTAACCGAAAAACGCCAAAATTTCAATTTCGCCAATTCAAGCCTGAACCTTCCACGGACCTCCAAAATGTATTCCAATCACTCTCCTAAGCCCCAAATCACCTAACGGAGCTAACCAAATCATAAAAATTCCAATCCAAGATCATATACAAACAAGTCATATACTGGTCAAACCTTTCAAATTTCTAGCTTCAAATTGAGAACTGTTCTTCCCAATTCATTCTGATTACCTTAAAAGTTAAAACCAACAATTTACATAATTCTCAATACATCATATGGATAGATCATGCCCGAGAACTGGCGAGCAAAGTGCAAAAGCTCTAAATGATCAGTTGGGTCGTTACAGATAGAGGTTCCATCGAAGGGCCACGCAAGTGGTATGGTGGTGTTGTATAACCACGAGGTAGTGACATCCTAGAACTTTGTCCGTAGGAATCAAGAAATTCATGCAACAATATAGGTACTACCTATTCGTAAATCTTGGCTTTTAAAGACAATATATGCTATTACTGATATTCTAAATAGAAATGTGATGTGGGAAAATCTTGAAAATATTAGTACAACTTATATATTACCTTGGATGGAGGAAGGAGATTTTAACGATATTTTAGGTGCAAATAAAAAATACGGAGGCAGACCCTTAAATGACAATACGGCTAAATATCTTTGGTAAAAAATTTACAATTGTAAATTACTTGATCTTGGCTTTAAGAGATGCAAATATACTTGGTCTAATCATAGGCATAAAGATAAGGGTCTTATAATGGAAAGATTTGATGAAGTATTAGGAAATAAGGAATGGGTAGATTTATTCCCTAAAAGCTCTATAATACACCTTTCTTAGACTTATTTGGATCATAACCCTATCCTAATAGAATTAATCCCAAGAAATAGAATTCTTCACAAATAACCCTTTAGACTTGAGACCTTTTGGTGTAAATATCCGGAATTTCAATCTTTAGTAAAAAATAATTGGTGTGACTCTGGCTGCTTGAGAGCTAGCCAAAATTTTATGGTCAACATTAGAGATTGGAAAGATAGAACTTTTGGTGATATAATGAGTAGAAAAATAAAAATTCAAGCACGACTTCATGGAATTTAGAATTCCAAGAATTATGCCTATAGTAATTTCCTTCAAACTCTTGAAAATGAATTAAACAGGGATTATTACTTAAGATTGAAGAGGATTATAGAAAAATAATATGTAGGGTAATGTGGCTCAATGAGGGAGATGCCAACATAAAGTTTTTTCATATTTCTACCTCTAATAGAAAAAAGAAAAAACAAGATCAATATTTTTAAATATGATGCAGGGAATTGGATCAATGAGCCCTACTTAATTATGTTTCATGTCCAAAACTACTTCACAAATATTTTTACCATGTCACACTCCAAAACAAGCTGGATTAGTCCGCTAGAAAAGCTCAACACAATATCTTTTAACCATAGCTCATTAGACAATCCTTTGCTTGATATTGAAATTAAAAGGGCTATTTTTTCTTTTAAACCTTTCAAAGCCCCATGACCAGATAGACTTCACCCTTTCTTTTTCCAAAAATACTGGAAAATTATAGGCCCTTCAGTAGTGATTTTATGTCATGACATTTTTAACACTCAAGAAATCCCCCAAAAATCAACAAAACCTATATTTTTCTAATCCCAAAAGTTCCTAACATAAATAACATTAGGAATTTTAGACTAATTGGACTTTGCAAAACCATTTAAAAATGATTACAAAAATACTTGCAAATCGCCTTAAACCTTTCCTTGAACAAATTATAATTCCCTTTCAAGCAAGCTTCACGAAGAATAGAAGAGCTTCTGACAATGCTGTTATCATTCAAGAACTAGCATCCAACTTAAAAATATTAAAAGGAAAACAAAGTCACATGATCCTTAAAATTGATCTAGAAAAAGCTTTTGATCAACTAGAGTGGTCTTTTTTGCATCAAACTCTAAAATATTTTCACTTCCCTCCAAAATTCTCAAAACTGC
Source organism: Nicotiana glauca (assembly GCA_026770625.1). Taxonomy (NCBI): domain Eukaryota; kingdom Viridiplantae; phylum Streptophyta; class Magnoliopsida; order Solanales; family Solanaceae; genus Nicotiana; species Nicotiana glauca. The sequence continues at coordinate 168,032 of MU733902.1, read as the reverse complement.
TATTAAATTGTATATCAACAAGTTCTATAGCAGTTTTAGTTAATGGTTCCATCAAAAAATTCTTCGAACCAAGCAGGGGAATCAAGAAAGGTGATCTCATATCACCTTATATCTTCATTCTTTGTTTAGAAATGCTTTCAAGATATATAAGTCATCAAGTTGATATTAGGAATTGGGACCCAATAACCATAGGAAGAGAAGTCCAAATTTTTTTCACTTATTCTTTGCAGATGACCTTACCCTAATAGCAAAGGTCAATAAGAAATCATGTCATGCCATTAAGAGTGGATTAGATTATTTTTGTGACATGTCAAGATAATGTATTAACACTACTAAATCAAAATTCTCTTTTCAAAAAATTGTCCTCAAACTCTTATTAAGGATGTTATCAATACGTTAGATATTAAAAAAAGTGATTTCTTTGGCACCTACCTAGGTTTCCCTATTTTAAACAAATACCCTAGGCTAAGGGATGACCAATTCATAATTGACAAAATACGTACTAAGCTAGCAGCTTGGAAAATGAAATTCATAAGCACAACAGGAAGAACAACCCTATCCAAATCTTGCCTAAACTCTATACCAAACCATTATATGTAATACACACTAGTCCCCAAAACAGGTCCTTAACAAAATTGATAAAGTTCAAAGATATTTTATATGGGGTACTACCACTGAGAGAGAAAAATATTCATCTTATCAAATGGTCTACTATTTGCAAACCAAAAACCAATGGAGGTCTTGGACTCCATAGTGCAAATTCTAAGAATTTATGTATAACGGCCCGACCGGTCATTTTGAACTCTAGTGTGTCGCTCAGCAGTTTGGGGTCATGAGCAGCTTCAGTACAGGTATGTCTCTATGCTCGTTTAAGGACGAATGAATGTTTAAGTGTAGGAGGATGCGACGACCATGCTGATCATCTGAAGAATTAATGCTCCGATGCCCTATTAACTGCTTTTCCCAAGTTTATTTCTACTATTTTGATTTGTCGGGATGTTCGGTTTTGAGTTTCGGTAAGTTTGGGACACTTAATCTCTAAATGAGAGCTTAAGTGTTGCAAAGTAGACCGTAGTCGGAATAGTGTGAAGACAGACTTAGAATAGAAATCTGATGGTTTCGTTAGATCCGTTAGTTGATTTCGGGTTTAGGGGCGTGGTCAGATTGTATTTTAGAGGTCCGTAGCTAATTTAGGCTTGAAATGCCGAAAGGTTGAATTTTGAAGTTTTTGGTTCGATAGTGAGGTTGTGATCCGAGGGTCAGAATGGAATTCCGAAAGTTAGAGTAGCTCTGTAGTGTTGAATGTGACGTGCTTGCAAAATTTTAGGTTATTCGGACGAGATTTGATAGAGTTTTTGATCGAAAGCATAAGTTAAGAGTTCTTGGAGTTCTTAGGCTTGAATCCTATGTTAAATTGGTGATTTGATGTTGTTGCGAGAGTTCCAAAGTTTTGAACAAGTTTGAACAATGCCATGGGATGTGTTGATGCAATTGGTTTGAAGTCCCGGAGACTCGGGTGAGTTCGGGGATGTTTTAGGCTAAAAATCATAGCTATTGCAGGTCTAGAAGAGTTGCAGGCCTCGGAACCCACCAGTGCGGTCCGCACAAAATCCAGTGCATCCGTGGTGGGGGCTGTGCGGCCGCACAAAATGTAGTGCAGTCTGCGGTAAGGAAAATTTCACTAGTCCTACTTCGGAAGTTCTTATCTTTTGATCTACAAGGAATTTTGGAATGATTCAAAACGAAAGTTGTAGCCGTTGGTGTCTAGTTTCCCTAAAGGTAAAGAAATCACAATTTGGACATCTATAGAGAAAGTTATGGCCAAAATACTAAAGGCTGTCACTGCAGTCAAACCTATGCAAACAACACTCATTTTTGTGCGGAACGCACTGGTTTTGTGCGGAACGCACTAGTTTTGTGCGGACAACACTCGTTTTTATGCGGTCCGCAGTGGTGGAAATCCGGGGGGGTGTACTCTATAAATATGAGGTTTTGGGTTTTATTTCATATTTTGACCTAGAGAGCTCGGATTTTGATAATTGTTTGAAGGATTTTCAAGAAATTCATTGGGGTAAGTGATTCTAACTCGAATTTGGCTAGAGTACATGAATCTGTCATTGAATTCATCATTTAATTCGTGATTAGGGATGGAAATTGGGAAACAAATTTGTGAAATCTTCCAAAAATATAAAATGATAATTTGAATGACCAAATGGTATGAGGATGAGGATTCTAAAAATATGAGGATTCTGAAAATATAAATTTTACCCGATCCTGAGATGTGGACTCGAGGGGTATTTTAGTTATTTTACCTATTTTCAGATATTAGCTTAGAATTTAATTGTGGAATCAGTTACTTGAGGTGTTATTTACAGTACGCAATTGAATTGACTAGATTTGGGTCATTTGGAGTCGGATACTCGTGACAAATGCGTGGTTTCGAGTTGACTTGCGCTTGTTCGAGGTAAGTGTCTTGTCTAACCTTGTGGGGGACTTTCCCCTTAGGATTGATATTGTGGTAATTGAAATGCCTTGTACGTGAGGTGACGAGCTCATACTCGTGCTAATTGTTGGAAATACAGTTTTTCATTAAAAATAGCCTTGAATTGTGTTCTTCCTTTTCTTGCTTACACTATTGGAAATTAAGCCTGCTGCTAGCCTAGAAAAGCATGTCTACTCAATTAAACTGCTTTATTTGCCTTAACTGCCTTATTTGTATTACGTGAAGCATGCTATGTTAGGATTATCTGCTTTTACCTTGGTATGAAATTGATTGAATTGAGTTCTTATTGCTGCTGTGTATGTTTACTTTGGGACTACGGGACGGTATCCCCTGAGCTCCCATGTATGTTTACTTGGGACTACAGAATTATATTCCGGGAGATCCCCCTGCATTTTTACATTGGAACTACGGGATTGCACCCGGTAGATTCCCCAGTACTGAGTATTTATATTAGAACTACAGATATGGTATTCCAGTAGATCCCCGCACATTTAAGAGTTGGATTACGGGACTGCACCTGGGAGATCCACTGGATATGATATTTATATTTGAAGACTACAGGATGGTATCCCGGGAGATCCTCGATTGTTGATATTTATATCTGGGGACTACATGACGATATTCTGGGAGATTCCCGGTTGTTATCTTGGAGCTGAGATGTATTCTCTTTCTGTGTTTTATTTGCCTCTGTAATAGTTGTTGTCGTCCTTCATAACCTGTGTTACTTATTTACACTGCTTATTTCACATTGTTAAACCTTATATCTTATTTCACCTTAGTAGGGCCCTGACTTTCCTCGTCACTATCCAACCGAGGTTACGCTTGGTACTTACTGAGTATCGCTGTGGTATACTCATGCCCTTCCTGTGCATGTTTTTCATGTGAAGATCCAGGTACTTCGACTCAGTCTTACCACCCCTAAGGCGAGGCGATTGCTATAGCGACTTCGAGGTATATCTCCGCGTCCGCAGATCGAGGAGTCTCTTTCTATTCTTGTTGTTTTGTATTAGCCCTTATGTATCTCCGTTCTTGTTAGACATTCTGGCGTTAGAGCTATGTAGTATTTCTTAGCTCGTGATTCATGGGTTTTCGAGTCTTGGATTTATGTGTTGGTTTTGAGAACTTGATATTGTGTATGCCGAGCGGCATCTTAAATATTGTTTCATTCGGTTATTTTTTTAGGTTTAATTATTTCTTTCGCAAATTATTTATTTTCGCATTTGTTAGACTTACCTAGTTATAGGGACTAGGTGTCGTCACGACAGTTCACGAAGGGCGAACTAGGATCGTGAGATTATGCACTCTAGTGAGCTTGGTATGGAGAATTCTTACTAATGCTACTACACCCTGGGCTAAAGTAATCATCTCCTCCTATGCATCTAGCAATGTTAAAAACAAAAATTCCTTCATCTGGAAAAGCATTCAAAAGGGATGGAAAGTATGTTCCAAAGGTATTATTTTGTCACCCCATCATCATTCCAATAACATATGAGAAACCAATTGAAATCCAAATTTAGGAAATCTTAGAAAAACAATAGAAGGCCCTCTCTTAAGTACGGATTGTTCCCTAAAATTAAAGGACGTCTTAGATGGAAAATATTGAAACTTTAATAAAATCTCCTTCAACTTTCCTAATGACCAAAGAAATATCTTCAAGGTAAGAATTCGTTTAAAAGGACCAACCTGTGACATTCCAATATAGTCACAAACTACAAAAGGGTTTTTTATGACCAAAACTTGCTATAACCTAATAGAGCCTCCAACGAATACCCAAATAGATTCTAAATGGATTTACAATCTAGCATGTTCAAATACAATCTAATTCTTTTTATGGAAATGTCTCCATAATAGGCTACCATGTAGAAAGTACCCGGTAAAAATTGGCTTAAACATTGATCCAAATTGCCCTATATGCAAATGTAAAGAAGAGGAATATATAACTCACATCTTTTATAACTGCAAAGACACTAAACCTTTTTAGGACAGTCTTGGGTGGTAAAATTACTATAAATCTCAAGATGAATATTGGCTTATTCCATTGAAAGCTTTTGACCACCCAATAAAGAATAATTTTATAAATTGAAATTCTTTCTTTCCTTTTGCTACATGGTACATTTGGTTGAATAGAAATAGTAACAATCAAAACAACACTGATATTCCTATTAATGGTGATCATATTACTGAAATGGCTACTGAATTTAAACTTCTTACTGAAAAAAAAAAGTATAAACACTCTTTAAAAAATCCCCATCAAAATTAGATGGCACAAACCACCAAAAGGATGGTTTAACTAAATATTGATGCTAATTTTAATAGTAATACACTAAAATATGGTCTGGGAGGTGTATTAAGGAATGCCAATAGGCATTGGATAGTGAGCTTTGGAAGATCATCCCATACTAGTAGGTCATTACAAGCAGAAATCAAAGTTCTACTAGAGGGACTCAAAACATCACAAGATTGAGGAATGTTCCCTCTCGAGATAGAGACAGACTCCATGGAGGTAATCCAAGCAATCTAACAAGGCAATAGATTATATGATGACATTGTTAATGAATGCAGGTTGTTAATACACCAGCAGAAGGAGATAATCCTCCAGCACGCATTCAGGCAAGGGAATAATATAGCTCATCAAATGGCAAAGAAGGTTGCTGATCAAACGAAGGGGAAAAACCCATTTGTTGAACCACCATCTTATGTAAAAAGTATTGTGGAAAGTGAACTAGTAGAAGACTATATTTTTTTGAAATTTCTGTCTTATGATGCTTGCAATACCCTAGCAAGCTCAGAAAATCAAAGTGTCCTTAGTGATACCAAGTATGCAAGTCATGTACTGAACGCTACTTAGTTATTAATATGTATATTTCCTATTTGCTCAAAAAAAATATTTGTTATGGACTGTTGGTGAAATTATAAGAAATTACAGTTATAAAATAAGATGAAGAAAAATAAATAAATATTCTTCAGGTTGAGGCGCGGATATCTCGCTCTCTTTAAGGAGATTCAAGCCCCCTGTGATGGCATTTTCCCCGGTCTAGCAGTAATACTCTTGACTTGTCTCCTACATGATACAATAGCACTACAACGTCGCATGACTTGAACAAACTCTGGACAAGTTGTTGAGTCGAAAGCTCCACCAAAATGAACACCTTCTTTCAACAAAATTGATATTCTCTTTGTAGAGAATAAGTTGGAGACTTAGATTTTCTCCTTCTATTAACTCTCTTTTTCACCGAACCAAGTTCACTTTTCCATACACACCACCATATTTTTTCCATCTACAACACAAGGAAGAAATATCACTATTTATAGGTGTAAAATTTCTTTCATAGAATAAATAACAAAGTAGTGGAATATTAAAATAGTGAACATGGGTTAGTGGTTACAAAATATGAGCTTTAGTGGATATAAGTGGTAGATCATGACATTAGTGATTTCATGAGTTACACCAAAATAATAACGACTTTCTTGCCAATTTAATTATAACCAATATCTCACAAGAACTAATACACTTCAATACTATAACTATAATATTAAAACGCATCACCACCAACTTTCCCTCACTATGGATATAAAGTATCTTTTTCACTATTTGAAATTCTAATTTCTTATTTCCCTAAGTCTGAGCAGCACTCAACAACATTCTCTATTTCTATCAACAATCCATAGAAAATAACGACACCAGTCAGACTCAATGAAGCACCTTTTTAGCGGTTTAAACTTCAACGTCATCACAACTTGTTTTTGAGATGAATCATTTAACTTGGGATTAGAGAGAGTATAAGCTCTTAAAAAAAAGAGAAATAACATACCGGTATAATATGCAAAAAGAATCTGTCAATGGGAGTAAAACGAAGTAATTTGTTATTATTTATCAAGTAATTCCTAGTGTAATTGAGGGGTGTTGACGATTCTACTTAGTGATGCGTACAATATCGTGTCCAACAAAAAAAAAGGGTTGGCATACTCTATATCCCATTGCATTTTGAGTGTACTTACGGGGAACTAAACTACTCAAATTAAAATCTATACAAATTTTCTATGGTATTTTCAAACCAAATTGATCAATAGCTCCACAAAGACATCTCAGAATGCTCAGCTTCCATGCCATATCCGTCGATAATACATTGAGGTGGAGGTAGCATTAGCCCTTCGGCCATATTCGCAAGTAATCTCGGCATGCAGAAAAGCGCCTCCTCGTCCATAAACAACACATTTTCAGGCAATTCTACAACCACCTCTTGTATGACTTGGTCAACAATAATTCCCCTAGAGTTTTCTCCATCTGATTCTACTGGCCGAAATGCTTCGGCGGCTTCAGCGGCCGCCTTCTGGATATCCTTGGCGGCCACTGAAGCTGGGGTGGGTAACCTCCAAACCGAGTCAGCAAAGTTCAAACATGCTGACCGGCCTCTTAGAGCTATGACAGCCACGTCATGAGCTCGAGCAGCCATTTCTGCAGTTGGGAAAGTGCCAAGCCAGATTCTTGATTTTTTATTGGGTTCTCTTACTTCACAAACCCACTTATTGGAATTTCTCCTCCTTATTCCTCTATATACTGGATGTCGAGTTTCACGAAACTTCTTCCTACCTGCACGTTTCTTTGGATAGTTCGAAGCTAACATCACTTCTTCATCGGAATAATTAGGTGTCCCTGAGCTGCCACTATCAGACGATGTTGAAGATTCAGCAGCTGGCAAGAAAGAAGTTGACGGTGTAGGAATTAGAGAATCGAAATAGTAGTTTCCAAAAATATCCATTCTTGATCAGTGGAGAGTACGTACTTTTAGATGTAGGAAGTGAAAGTTTGAGGGTAGATGATTCAGTTTAAGGTTTTTTTTTTAGTCAAAAAATAACATAACGAAAAGCTATTTATAGTGAAATGATAAGTGAAGTGTAGCATAGGAAAGAAAGCTTACGGTTTAGACACGAACACGGACTGTGTGTTAGCAGGAGACAAGCTGGGCATATAATTCTTGATTTTTAAAAGGGATGAAGTAATGGGGCCAAGCTACTTTATGAGGCAATCAACTAGGTTGGTTTCAATACAAGTTCAAGATTTAATTTGTCTGTGTTTGTGTGTTGAACACGTGTGATTTCTTCTTTGGAACAACTTGTGGGGTCGTTTCCCACCTTCTTATTACCATCCTTTCTGGGTTTTATTGGACACCGGGGTACCATTTGGGATTATAGAAACACAAATACATTAGAAACGATAGTAATCATGCTGCATCTATTTTATACTAAATAATTAATGAATTTTGGGTATAAAATATATTAATAGCTGTCAAGTCAAAAATTTGACTGAATATTAGTCCTTCCATACTAATTTATGCAGCTTGACCCATTAAATTTAAGAAAAATAAAAAACTTTTGAAATATTTCATCTTAAATACTTCCTCCGTTTCAATTTATATGAACCTATTTAACTGGGCACGGAGTTTAAGAAAAAAGAGAAAACTTTTGAACTTGTGGTGTAAAATGAAGCACATATATTTTGTGTGGCTATAAATCATTGCATAAAGGTAAATTGTTTCCAAATAGGGAAAAAGGTCATTCTTTTTGGCACGGACTAAAAAGGAAATAGGTTCACTGAAATTGAAACGAAGGGAGTATATTATAATATTTACGTACCTATAAGACTTTTAAAATTTGTTATCTTAAATATATTATAATATTTGTGTGACTATAAAAACTTCTCATTAAGAGATCGTTAATTTAGTTCATGGGATGAGCAATAATAATCTCGACATTAAATTCAGGATCATTTAGTTGTGTTTGGTTGGGTTTTTTCTTTTTTTCTTTTCGTTACAAGGGATCTGAGGATCAATTATACAAAAAAAGAAACTTTGAATATTCTTGGCAAAGTTGTTTCAAGTCAAAGGGTTTCTTTCAAATTAGTTTGATCAGTTTATATTTTAAGGTGACTTCGCTCTGAAAATTTGATTTTTTAGAGTTAGATTTTCTTCACACTGACACACGTTGTTACTTGCACTACCCTCAAATATTCATTGACATTTTGCTTATTCAGCTTTCTTCTATAATTCGTCGATCACATCTTTTTGAAATTTTGGGCTTGTAAATGGTTTTGATATTTGTTACATATATTATTCCTTGCGTTGCATGTTATATGAAGGAGTTTGAAACACGATGGTCTAAATAACTTGGTAGGTGTTTCGACCGAATTTTCTTGAAGTTGACATTACTGAAAAATTGCAAAAAATCGTCACGGAATACCGACGGAAATCGGTCGGAAAAGAAAACCAACCGAAGTCGATCAGAAAATATGTGAATTAGTCGCAAAAGTCAAATAATTTTTTATACATAAAGATACTGACAACCATCTATCGGAAAAGGTGGTCCCATGATAAATAAACACTGCTATGCCTTACACATATACAAATTTTGACCGATGTCGGTCGAAAAATGGTCATCTTTGACCTAAACCTTGTCAGAATTACATATTATCTATAAAAAAAAAAGGTTAGTTAAAAGATTTCAAGTATATCGACTAAATCGGTTGAAAATTTCAATTTATTTTTCCCTCATAGTGTCAATTATTTTTCTCACAGAACAAAAAAATATTTTAAAAATAATTATGAAGTTATTCGATTGATATTTTGGTCAAAAAAGGTCAACCACTTATAGATTATTGTTGTTAACGATCTACATATATTTATCATCCTAAATTGTTGTTGGCGTTATTTAGTTATTGTTGTTATTGGCGTTGTTATAGTGTTTAATTGTGGTTGAATGGCATCAATGTAATGCTGCCATTATACGATAGTTATTGGTTGTAATTGACGGTGGTGTAGCTTAAAAGCAACCGAATTTTTCCAGGCCTTTTTTTTAAATAGAAAATCAACCGATTTCGATCGGAGCGCTCATATTAAAAACTCATAAATTCATAATTACCGACCGAATCAATGTGCAATCTGCATAAATTTAAATTATCGATCGAATTTGGTTGGAAGTAATATTTTTTTTATTAATTTATATTTTTAACAATTCCGACCGATATCGGTAGGTATATTATAATTCAAAAATAATAGTAAATTTATCTGATTATCATATTTCCGACCGATATCAGTCACTATTTGAAAAATTAAATAAAAAATAATTTAAAAATTACCAACCGATTTTGGTCGAAATGTTTATTTTATTAACAAAATTTGTTAGATGAAATGGTCAAACTTTGCTTGAATTAACCGAACGCCTTCGGTAGGAAATTGGGACCGTCGTCGGTTGCCACACGTTAGCGACCACTGTTTTTACAACGAATTAAAGTCGGTTGAAAATCGATCAGTTTTTCGTCAATTCCAATGATTTCGGTCGGTATTCTTGGATGCTTTTTGGTAGTTTTCTAGTAGTATGAGCGGGAAGAAAAAAGGAATTGAAATTGATGTTAGAGAAAAAGTTTTTTAAATGAATTTTAAATAAAATTCAAAAATAAAATTTCTATATTAGATAATTACATAAAAGTTATGCTAGCATAAGTCACAATAGTTTAACAATATAAAAATATTAACAAATATTTACATATTGTGATCAAAGAAAACTTTTTAGCTCTTCAAATAGTAATATATATAGTATAGTGTATTGATCCGGTCGATCGTTTTGAGAGTTGTAGCCCCGTTCTCTCATTTTCTACTCATTTTGTATTCTACATTTATATGACTTACTGAATTAGTTGGTTCGGGTCCGGAGAGATTTCAAAGTGAATTCAGATACTTAGTCTCTTATTTGAAAGCTTAAGTTGAAAAAGTTGACCGGATATTGACTTATGCATAAACGACCTTAGATTTGAATTATGATTGTTATGTTAGCTCCGTTAGGTAATTTTGGACTTAGGAGCATGTCCGTAGTAGAATTAGGCTTAAAATGACGAAAGTTAGAATTTTGGAAAGTTTGACTGGGAGTAAAATTTTTGATAACGGGGCAGAATTAGATTTTCGGAAGTTGGAGTAGGTTCATGGTGTCATTTATGACTTGTGTGCAAAATTTGAGGTCAATCGGACGTGATTTGATAGGTTTCAGCATCGTTTGTAGAATTTGGAATTTCAAAATTTATTAGGCTTAAATCCGTGTATAATTCTTGTTTTTTATGTTGTTTGAGGTGATATGAGGGTTCGACTAATTTCGTATGATATTTTTGGACTCGATGGTATGTTTGGTTGATGTTTCGGGGGCCTCGGGTGGTTAACTAATCATTTTTAAACTTAATGTGTTAGCTGAAGACTGCTAGTGTGTTTCTTCTTGTTTCCTCTTACACGTTCAGGAGAGGGGTCTCGCATTCGCAAAGGGTGTATGTGGGCTGAGGAATATTTTTCTTCGCGTTCGTGAAGAAGAGGACGTGAACGTAAATGTTTGGACTGAGAAAGCATCGCGAACACGGGAGTGGTGGCGCGTTCGCGAAAAGGTGTTGAGGAAGCTGGGGACTTCAGGCTTTTCGTCTACTCATTTGGGCTCAGTGGTCGGGTTCGTGAGAAGTGGGGTTGGCAAAGCTTCACGCTCGTGAAGCTAGGGTCGCATTCGCGAAGGGTTAATCTGAGGAACAGTCAAAAAGGTCTACGCGAACGCGAGAAGAAGCTCGCGTTCGCGATGAAGGTGTATCTGGGCAGATTTAAAACATTCAAAATGAGGGTTTCGAGTTTATACCATAAAATTGATTTGGGAGCTCTTTAGAAGGCCATTTTTGGAGAGATTCTTGCGTGGGTGTTTGGGGTAAGTGATTCCTATCTAATTTTAGTCAAATGCCATGATTACGCTTTAATTCCATCATCTAATTTGTGATTTGGGGTGGAAAACGGAATAGGGCCAAAACTATCCCTGTCGTTTGCTAAATGGTTTATAAATACCCTCCGTCCATCTATTCGTCCAAAAATACACATGACGTTAATTCTATTATTAAAACTACCCCCATGTTTAACGGAAGAACCTGTGGGCCTTCAATTTAATGACGTGGCAATTTTTAACTGTGCCACGTGGCAGTTTCGGGCCAAAATAACTTATTTCGACTCACTTATGTGATCCAACCCTACGTTTGTTACATAGGTCATAAAGCTACATTAACCCTACCGATTTTCATTCTTCTTCTCCCAATCAGAATCTTGGGCATCTGAAAAGCTCATATGAGCTTCTGCCCCAAAATTTCCTTTTCCTTTAAAGCTTGATATTGTGTGTAAACATTATGCCTTTACTAAATTACTTTACAACTAAATTAAATCACTCACCGGAAAATTCAAAACACTAGTCGAAAAAGCAAATAATTTTGTTAAAGTTATCGGAGAAATTAAAATGGCACCATCGACGAATAGTCTAATTCTATCACCGAAGGTTGTGCTAATATCAATAGGGGCATTTAACTTAGCAATGGTATTAAAAGCTTCAATTCCACGGGGTTTTAAGGAATTCCCAACCATTTGGAGTGCCATTGTAGATTGGCTTAAACCTCTTTCTCTTTATTTTATCAATTGTATAATCATCGTCATCGCTGCCATTTCTTGTTCCTCGAACCATAAGGAGCCCAATTGATCAAGCGATTGATTTCAACCGTTGATTACTCCTAGAACACCTCTACAATCAGATTTGATAGCGATTACGCAGTCGAAGCTTCACTCAGTTAAAAGTGAAGTGAAGGAAGTGTTTGAGGCAGCCACGTCTATGAAGGTGAACAAACTTTTTACCCAGGTGTTTGAGGTTACAATAGCTCTAGAGCTGTAAATGTGAATTCGGTAGATGAAGATGCGAAAGATGAGCTTGTTGACAGTGATGCGATTATGATTTCAAAATCTGTTGTGGCTTCATTGCAGGAAGCTGAAACTGAAATTTACTAGCGTAAATTTGGTCCAATTCTATTCTGTAATTTGTCCAAAAGATGGAGTGTGATTGGAGAAGAAGAAAGGGGGCGGTCAAATTAGTGGGAATTGGTATGATATATTCCACCCATTTTTGTAAATGGGTTGGATAAGGTAAATGGGTTGAAATAATATTCATTTTTTGTTCCAGTCAAATATTTCCACGTGGCCCAGTTAAATTCACCACGTCATTAAATTGAAGGCCCACATGTTCTTCCATTAAACGTGGGGGTAATTTTAATAATAGAATTAACGCCGTGTGCATTTTTGGACGGATAGATGGACGGAGGGTATTTATAAACCATTTAGCAAACGATAGGGATAGTTTTGGCCCTTTTCCGGGTGGAAAATTGGAGAAAATGAGGAAGAGTTCCAGGATTAGATTTTTGAGGTTTTGAAGGGGATTTTTTTTTATCAGATTTGAGTAAATTGGTATGATTAGACTCATGAGTAAATGGACTTTCAGATTTTGTGACTTATGTCGGATTTTGAGACGTGGGCCCGAGGGCCGGGTTTGAGTCGATTTTGAATTTCGGCTATAATTTTGTATTATTTCTTGTGCAATTGATTCCTCTAGCCTATATTGATTGTATTGTACTACTTGTGGCTAGATTCGGGACTTTTGGAGACCGATTTGAGAGGCAAAGATATTTCGGAGTAGAATTTTGCTCAGATTGAGGTAAGTAACAGTTCAATATCTGGTCAGGAGGGTATGGAATCCCGAATTTTGTGTTATGTGATTGTTTTTGAGGTGACACACATGCTAGATGATGGGTGTGTGGCGTGCAACGTGGCAATTGTTACTCGGTCCGTTCCGTGAAACTGTAAAAATGAATAACTACTTGCTGTTAGCTATATGCTTTCTATGTGTTATAGAAATTTGACTGTAAATCATGTTACAAATCATGTTTAGGTTACGTGTTGGTACTGTTAGGACTAGGGGTGTACATGGACCGGGTTGGTTCGGTTTTATCAAAACCAAACCAAACCAATTATATCGGTTTGGATTGGTTCGGTTTTGTCGGGTTTTTCGGGTTTTCGAATTTTTTTATTACATGAAGATTATTTCAATCTTACGATAATAAAATTATAGATAAAATTTTGATAAGTAAATATATATTTAGTAAATATGGAAAAAATTGACAAACATATGATCTATTAAAATATTCTAATGAGAGAAATTTTTTAGTAACACATGATTGTTATTTTCTTAGTCGTCCAACAATAATTTTTCGTTAATTTATGCTTTACAAGGTTAATACATGAGAGGATCCTAAATATTTCTACATTTTCTAAAGAAAAATCACTACAAAGTTTTAAAAATATAAATAAAATTTATATATTTATATGTCGGTTTGGTTCAGATTTTTTTACTCAATACCAAACCTAGTCGGGTTTTTTAATCGGTATGGTTTGATTTTTCGGTTTGGTGCGATTTTTCGATTCGGTTTGAACACCCCTAGTTGGGACCTACAAAGACTGTGTTACCTGTTGAATTACCTGCTAAATTTTATTTGTGCTCAGTCTCAGTTTTTACTTGCATATCATATCTAAGTCTCTATTATTCTTATTGATACATCATGTTATTGCTATTTCAGCTTTTCCTGATTTCTAAGAACCCGAGAGATTGGACAGATTGATGACTAAGTGAGGCCGAGAGCTTATTTTTTAGGATATTTATGGGATTTGGCTGCACGCCGCTACATGTTTCACTGATTTATGTCATGATTGTCTTGATATATCGCTTGGGTTATAGGAGCCCCTCCGGAGTCAGTACACACTCCCAATGAGCTCAAGTACCTACTGAGTGCGAGTGTCGAGTGCTGAATGATCGTGAGAAATGAGTGACTATGAGGAATGAGTGATTGTGAGGTTGTAGTGAATGAGAGGACTGAGTGATTGTTGCCCTGAGAGGCTGTATATGATTTCATTAATGTTGCACATATTTGCCTTATATCACTATTTTGAAAACTTCTGAAAAATATTTTTATCCGGTTTTACTTCGAACTTGGCATAAACAAACTTATTTGACTTGGTTTGCTAGATTTGGGAAGCATGTCTACTTTCCTTGTTGAGACTACTAAAAATGAATTATAACTATGTAGCTTGTCTCTATCTTTCAGTTCTTTATTTATTATTGTTACTTACTGAGTTGGTTATACTCACACTACATCCTGCACTTCGTATACAGATCCAGGAGTTTTTGGACGCGGAGGGTGTTGATAGTTCTCGTAGCAGACCGTTGGAGATAGCGAGGTAGCTGCCTGGTGTTCGCCAGACCTTGTTTTCTCCTTCCTTATCTTTTCTTTCGTTGCATTTGGATCCAACCGCTATAGTTGTTTCATTTCTAGACTGGTTATGTATAAATGCTCACGGCTTAGTAACACCCCGATATTAGAAGCTATTTTCTGCACTTGTATTTTGGGTTTTACTCCTGTTTACGAAAACTTTGCTTATTTAAAAACTTTTTGATTATTTTTTTTTTGTGAAATATTGGAAGTATTTTAGAAATGCCGGTTTGCTTAGTACTATTGATAGGCGCCATCACGATAGGTTAGGATTTACATTGTGACATGAGTATCACATAAAGTAAAACACATGGAGTAGTTATTTTACCTACACATTTTAAATATTATTCAAACAAATCCATCATTTACACAATATCGAGACGTGTTGAACATCATATCTTTGCAGACCTCAGGTAGTATACTCAGTGAAGTAAATAATAAATACTTACACATCCAATCTAAATGCAGGTCATAGCTTGATGATTTTGGAGGGCCGCATGTGTAAGTCAACACATCTTCAGAGAAGCAAATATTGTGACTGATATATAGCTTGCCTTAATTCACTTCTAACTTATAATGCTAGTATGCTACTACCGT
The DNA here is from genome assembly GCA_026770625.1 of Nicotiana glauca. Taxonomy (NCBI): domain Eukaryota; kingdom Viridiplantae; phylum Streptophyta; class Magnoliopsida; order Solanales; family Solanaceae; genus Nicotiana; species Nicotiana glauca. The sequence continues at coordinate 152,787 of MU733902.1, read as the reverse complement.
CCTACTATGTTTAGTTTTCCACCTTCGCATGTATATGACCACTATATTAATGATCCTTCAGATCAGGTATTGAGGTTAAGGGTCAACTTTTATCACGGTTAGTGATATATAAAATACGTCCTTTTTACCATAATAATAATAATAATAATAATAATAATAATAATAATAATAATAATAATAATAATAATAATAATAATAATAATAATAATAATAATAATAATAATAATAATAATAATAATAATAATAATAATAATAATAATAATAATAATAATAATAATAATAATAATAATAATAATAATAATAATAATAATAATAATAATAATAATAATAATAATAATAATAATAATAATAATAATAATAATAATAATAATAATAATAATAATAATAATAATAATAATAATAATAATAATAATAATAATAATAATAATAATAATAATAATAATAATAATAATAATAATAATAATAATAATAATAATAATAATAATAATAATAATAATAATAATAATAATAATAATAATAATAATAATAATAATAATAATAATAATAATAATAATAATAATAATAATAATAATAATAATAATAATAATAATAATAATAATAATAATAATAATAATAATAATAATAATAATAATAATAATAATAATAATAATAATAATAATAATAATAATAATAATAATAATAATAATAATAATAATAATAATAATAATAATAACAATAAGATGTGCATCATATTGTTTACCTCGAAAATACGAGTAACAATTAAATTTGATTTGTAGTTTTAAAGATATGTGATTTAGTTCGGTACCAATTAATAATCTTGAAGTATAGAGTATAAGTGAAAGAAATGAATAAACCAAACTAGTGTTACTAAGCAGTATCAACCTCGCACTCAGTAACCTCGAGATGAATCAAGAACAATAAAGCAAGAATAGTAAAGCAAAAGGAGAATTCTAATGAACAATGAGCAAAAAGTTGAGAGTATATTATTTGCCAATGATTAGATGATCTTTACAAATGATTGTGGTACCCTTTGTATAATAGGGGAACCCTAAATAAGGTACATTTCTATTTACAGTAAGGAATCTAATTGGGACAACTGTATAACCGCTTAGCACGAATTTGTACTAATTCGTACAAATCAGTTCTAGAATTTATCTTGGGGACGTGGCGGTAATCTGTCCTTCTGTAACAAACTCGTAATGGTACTGCCTCGCAGTCAGTTGTACTTGGGTCCGATGTTCCTCGAGCATTTAGGTGTTCGAGCCTCTTATTCTACCTTCGATCCCGAGCTAGGCTCCAATGTTCCTCGAGCACTTAGGCCTTTGATGCGACCTCTCGAGCCTATAAATCGGAGACATATGATTTTGACCATATACAGATAGTCCCCGCATTTCATAAAGTAAGTCGATAAGAAAAAACTTGATCTTCGATGTTCCGACGCCTTAAGCTTGATGTCAATCTCGTGATGTCAGTGGCTGAAGTGACTCATAAGTCGCTTTCACGTAGATCCCAAGATTATTAATCGGAGGCGGCTGACAGTCAGCTATTTGGCTTCCCCAATACACTTAAGTGACCTTTATAAATTGGCCAATTTCACAATTTTTGCAAACTTTACTTCCCAAATCATTCTTGATATCTCTTTAGCTCCTTCAACTTCTTTGAGTCCACCTTCTTCTCAATTTTCTCTCACTACGGCATCTACTCTTTCTCCTCTTTTAAATTCATAAACCAACATGGCTAAAACATCTAAAATTGTTCCTCAAAAAGAAAAAGCCTCTTCGTCATCACGGATGGCCAGAAGTAAAACGATGATGCCACCTCGTATCGAGGAGTATATTCCCCCACCGTGTGAACTAACATCCGATTTCAAAATTGATAAACCTGCATCGACACCAGGCCGATGTGATCCAATGCCCTGATACATCTGGTTGATAACCGAAAACAAGCTTGAGTAGGTGAAAAATGACTGAAACTGGTTAACAAAGATGTGGTGATCCCTTCCCCTGAAGAGGACATCACCACTCATAAGGCAGGGTATTTAAGCATGTATACCTACCCATTCACGCTGGGTTCGGCAGACCCAGCTCTGGGTCCCATAAATCCAGTTACTCTTTTTTGCCAACAATACCAGGTGACGCTTGGCCAGATCTACCCTTCGTTCTGGCGCATCGTCAATCTGATCAAGTATTTTGCGAGCCAAGTCGAGGGGATGCCTTTTACCTCAACTATTTGATCATGTTATACAACCACTCTTTTTATCGATGTGGCTTGATAAAGCTGCAATGCCAATCCATGAAATCTCTCTTCTCCAACATCTATGAGGACAAGGACCAAGGATGGATGAGCCGGTTTGTACGAATCAGGACCCCCGACCTGATTCCTGCTAAGAGGATGCCATTCCTCGAGGAATGGAACATGAAACGTAAGTACAGGTTTATTGATAATGACTTTATATTCTGATTTCCCTACTCTTTCGTGACCTCATCCTTTTCTCGGTCTAATCTTTTTTCGATGGTGTAGCTGTTGCTTGGTTTCCCGATGCGGTCCCAGACCTTGAGGGTTGGGTCCAAAAACTGGCCTCTACTTGAGCACAACTAGCATGGCCTAGCCAAAGATCGATGGGAGGCTAAAAAACATGGTGAGTCTTCTTGTTTTCATATTTATGTTACTTAGCGAAATACTTACTTTATCTTTATGCAGGCCTCGGAGACTCCGCTGCTATGCGCCCCCCTCCCCCCGGTGAAGAAGAGATCCCAAAGCCTTCCAAGGAAAATAAAAGCAATAGGGGGTTGCCTTCAAACTCCCCAAATCCAAAGAAAAGTAAGGCTTGAAAGCCTAAGGCTGATACTGTGGTCCTTCTCCAGAAATGACCCACCACCTTCGAGATGAGGATGAAGAGGGGGAAGATGATGACTGCTTGTTGGTAGTTCGAAAAAGAGGAAGCAATGATGCTTCGAAGACTGCCGAACAAATGGTGACTGATGCGCTTCATTCTCGAACAGCAGAAATCTCCGAGGGGAGTTCGAGCAAAGTCCCCAAGCCATCGGGCAGCAAAAGAACACCTCGTCTTGAAGATCATTTAGAGGGTAAGACTGAGGGGCCCGATTTTGAGGACCTCCAAAGAGAAGAGAATGCACAAAGTGGATCACTTGGGGTAATCAACGTGGATGAATAGCCGCCTGGTCCTGAGTTCTCCGAGGGATAATTTCGAGATGCCCGGAACATGAGAAATCTCGATGTGGGGACGAGCCACGAAGGGCACAATATCTTTCTAGAGTGCCTTACAGGAATCAAAAACGGTCCAGACCCTGATGCTTTATTATTTTTGATGAGACCCAACGGCTTTTCAAACAAGCAAGTTTTTGCCTTTTAAAATTACAGATGCGCTTTGTCCTTGTTGTTCTGAGTCTAATTTTTCCTTTTTGGTGAAGTATGTGATGCTCCATCGAGAAGCGTTTTCCAAGTCTTAAGCCGAGCTTGCTCGATGTGAGGCCGAGCTTAAGAAGCTCTTGGAAGAGAGGGACGACCTTAAGATCCTCTATGTCAAGAAAGAGGACGAGATCAGCAATATTCGAGCCGAACTGGCGAAGGCTCGTCATGAACAGACCGAGCTTATTGAAAAGGTAATATACCCTTTGAAGTTTTGTTATGAATTTGTCCGATTGGGCGGGTAATTGTGAGCGCGTTATTTTTGTCCTATATAAATTACTCCCATAAATTCAAGAAAAATAAATTTTCCCATTATTTGTAATTTCATAGATTTTGTAGTATTTTTCGTTAATTGTTTGTATTTTTGTCTGCGCATATTAATTTTGTTTAAATTACGAAAAATACAAAAATATCTTGCATCTGCATTCAGGATTTAATTTTGCAATTAATTAGTAATTTAATTGTCCATAGAATTGGGAAAATCACAAAAAATAGTTTATTTTTGCAATTTTAATTTTAATTTTAAATTTTGGTAGTTTTCTCTTTAATTTGGTTTTTAATTATTTGTGGTAATTATTGTTTAGAGTTAGTTAACTTAATTTTATAGGATAATTTGATTAGGAATTAATTTAGGTTCTATTTTTAATTTTAATATTAAAAGAAATTAGGAAAAAAATAAAAAAAGAAAAATGAAGTAAGAGAGGAAAGTCTGGTTTGGGCCAAGTCCTCTTCAATTCATCCAGGCCCAGATGATTTAAAATGAGTACCCGTTCAAAACCCAGCCCAGAACCCATCCCCAACCTGGTCCGTCTCTTTATGAAACCAAATAACGCCGTTTCAACGACCTTTGATCTGAGCCATTGATTTTTTCCAATCCAACGGACAGGAACTGGGGTGTGTTTAATAATTTTATGTCTGAATCCTCTCCCCCCCCCCCCCCCATCGTCTCACTCTCTCAATTTCCCATTTTCAGAGACCCAAAACCCTAGCAGCCGCCTCAAATGCCCACCACCATCCGCCGCCGGCGCCACCCTCAAACCATTCCAAATTCGTACCATGCAACCCCCAGGCCCTTCTAAATCCTGTCCATACCCTTATTTCCCAAAGCATCCAACGGAATTCCCCCAATTCCAAATCTAAGAAGTTCAAACCTTAGTTTATCCTATTTTTCTAAATTCGCGCAGAGTTTCGGCTCGCTTTGACCTATAACTTACGTTAGTCGATTGATCTTAACATGAGAAATCGATTGGCGTTCGTTTTAGTTCATTCCGAGGTCACCGAATCTTGGAGAACTTATCGGATTCTGACCAAATGTCTACTCCCATCATCGTTTGTCGATTCGTTTCGTTTTGTCAAGATATTCTAGCGTTAAATTGTTACTGTCCACTCTCTTTTCCCATGACTATGCTAATTGTAGTATTTCTTTTCTTTTTTTACTTGCTTCATTTTTGTCTTGTTTTCTTTAATAATGGAGTTCATCTTAGTTGGTAGTTAGAGTTAGGTTTAATCGTAAAGTTTTGAATTATTGTTTAGTTTCTTTTTTCTGAATTTGATCTTCTTTGTTCGATCATTTGTGATGGTTTAGGTTTTTGTATTAACTGTGGTCATCATTGACCCAGTTAAGAGACCCGTTCATTTGGCGTCTTGGGATAACTTGACCCAGGTTAGTAATTGAAAAGTAAATACATGGGTATCCGAGGTCAATTTAGGAATTTGGGGTTTGAGGGAATCATTTTCTGTTGGGAGGAAGGTTCTCAAGGATAAGATGAGAGTTGGTTTGTTAATAGCACAGGGTTTTAAGATATTTTTAAAGGGGTAAAAAGGATAAAACAACCAAGAAAGAATGGGTAGAGAGGGAATTAGTTAGCTGGACTAGGGCTACTTTAGGCATGTCTATATATGACCTCTTTCTCTTCATATTCAGGAAGCCCTTGATACTCTAAAAAATACAAAAAAAAAACTCTGCATTGTTTTGGTTCAAAGTTGCTGGAAATTGTCCTTTGATTTCATTGTTTGTAGTAACTCAAAATTTTGAAAGACTTCTGGTTCATTTGGGTTTCAAAAAAGGCCTAAGAAAGTTGGAATTGATGTGTTGAAGTGCTGACTTGTTGCAGTTACTGAATCTCTCACTTTTGTTGATTCCTAAATACATTTTCTTTTGTTGTTGAATGCTGTATTCAGGTACTACTCTGAAACTTTGAGCATCAAGTTTGAATGTTGAAGATGTGAAAGATTTGGATTGATATAGCTGTGTTATATCAATAAAGTAACCCTTATGTTGTTAGTTAACTCATGTAAATCTTTCTTTGTTTAGTTAGTATTATCGGGGATTTGATTTAGGTGGTGTTTGGTACCTAATTAGATAAAGATTTGTGTATGATCCATGTAATTAAAGACCATCTCTTCTTCTTCATCTCTTCATCAATTTTGTTTAAAGTTTAAAGCATGGACCTCCATTTCACTATTGAGTTACAATATGGAGAGAATAGATAGAGTGTGGATTTACGTCATTTCTGTGAGTTATTATGGTCTTGTTGAATCTTTGAAAGTTTTGTTATGGGTTCGAATCAGTGTAGACCGAGTTTAATTTGCTTAGAAATTATGTCCTTGTTTAACCTTGGGCATCATGAGTGTTTTTTTTTTCGTCTTAAATCCAAGTTGTAAGTCAGTTAGTACATGATATTTGATTCGGTTCTTTTGTTGGTTCAAAAACTCTTCAGCATAATTTGGGTCTTAATGTGTCTTTGGATTGCCTGCGTTAAAATTGTTAAGCTGATCTTGTGTTCAAACACCGATTTTTCTATATGTTGATATGTGCATATAAGAGGATGTTAGGCCAGATTCGTAGGGGGGCCAGCCTGAATGTTTAGGCTTAAACCCAGAAATTCAAGTCCAGTAGCCACACGAAATTGAATTGGCCCCCTGTCGAGTAATTGTTGTGGGCTTATCAGGAGGTCAGACGTCGAGATGATTGGGCTCATTGATGGCCCAAACCTTTTCCAGTAATTAAGGTACCTGGTGTTATCGAATTTGAGCTTATAACCAGTAAGAGTGGTTTGAACCTCAATTTAGATTAGGTTTAACATCTTGGCCCCTTTTAATTAAGTATTGTCTTCTAATAAATTGAGGTGTGCCATTTTAACCAAATCGCCTATGGCCCTCGCAAGCACTTTAATTAGTTATTTTGAGGAATATTCGTAGAAAAACCTTTAGGGTCGTTTAATATACTATAGCGGTTGTGGACACGTTCGCGTGACATGATTGTGATTCTAAAAACAAAACTAGAGTATGCGTTCGCGCAAGTTTGGCCAAACTTTTCCTTAATAATAATAAAGCGTTATTAATTGTGGACACGTTCGCGTGACATGATTTTTGACGCGTCAAACAAATGGGTACACGTACGCGTGACCTGTTTCAAGATAATTTTCTTATTTAAAAAAGCGGTGAAAGGTAAATGCACATAGGTTCTAAAATCAATAATTAAACAATTTTAATAAGCCAAGTATGATCAAAGCGACCATGCTAGAACTACAGAACTCGGTAATGCCCTAATACCTTCTCCCGAGTTAACAGAATTCCTTACCCGGATTTCTGTATTCGCGAACCATAATTAAGAGTCAATCCTTCCTCGATTCGGGATTTTGAACCGGTGACTTGGGGCACCATAAATTATCCCAAGTGGCGACTCTGAATTTTAAAATAATAATCCCATTTTGATTGTCACTTTAAATTGGAAAAACTCCTTATTATACCCTTCCAGGATGTAGGTAAAAAGGAGGTATGACAATAATCACTCCAACTTTGCAGTCCTAACAAAAGGGCGAGCTGGTGAAGTAGCTATGAGAGGAGTTCAAGATGAAGGAGGCCGAGACCCTAGGGTGGAAACAAGGCATGTACAATCTCGCCTTAGAGAAAGATACTCTTTGGGAGCAGCTGACTTTGATTGAACGCCAGTTTCAAAGTGTAAAGGAGGAAAGCCTGGTTCGAAGCCGCAAAATCGAGGAGCTCGAAGCTAAATCTGTTGCTCAGCTTGCAAAGGCCAAAGATGGAAGGCATATGATTTCGATCGTATACACATATATTTAAACAAAACAACCTAAAATAAAGAGGATTTGATGTTTTATGTCAAGATCAAGGGCGAGATTCGGAGTAAGACAATCAGAGTATGATAGTGGCACGAATGCCACCCAAACAATCAAATTCCAAACGGTATCTAGCTAAATAATGACATATAAAACAGAAGATATAAAATTAAATTACTTTTAGATATAAAAATATGATATTCTTTTGTAAAACGAACTATTAAGGAATAAATAGTGTCACGTAAAAAAGAAAGAACTACTTGGTCCCTTACTATAAGGCTTACATGAGAACGTCTAAAACTTGATCAATCTGTTTTAATGATGTTTTGTCAATTTTTACGTCTCTTTGGAAACTGAGAGCATGAATTTTGGAAAAATAAAAGCAGGAATTAACGGTGGTCATAAATAGCTATATCCTTTTTTTATTATAAATTTACTTTATTTACTTTCTTTTTCTATCTATATCTGGAACTTGTTTGTTTACCCATTTCTTCTACTGGGCATCACGTGTCTCAAAAATATCTAGTTTATGTTGAGGTTTTAAGCTAAATACGTTAGGCATCACGTGTCTCAAAAATATCTAGTTTTTGTTGAGGTTTTAAGCTAAATACGCTTAAAAGAGGGTGAATGGAAAATGGAGGGAAAATGGAATTTTTAAGTGAAATTTTAAGTACCCCCTCATTAGCAAAGGAACGTTGTCCCATATTGGAATAGGAAGAGGCTTTTGATGGGTATATAAGCAATTGCTCTTCTTCTAGCTCTTAAAGAGTTGAGAAGAAGGCAAGCCTCGCGTCGTTGTCATCGCTCGCTCGGCTTCGGCTTCAGTCAAATGATTGATTGATTAATTTTTTGGACCAAATTTATATATTAATAGTAAATATTAATTTCTTCTAATTGGCATCACGTGTCTCAAAAATATGTAGTATATGTTGAGGTNCGACAAAGGGACATTGTCCCATATTGGAAGAAGAAGAGGTTTTTGATGGGTATATAAGCAATTGCTCTTCTTCTAGCTCTTATAGAGTTGAGAAGTAGGCAAGCCTCGCGTCGTCATCGTCGTCGTCGTCGCTCCGCTTTGGTTTTGGCTTCAGCTTCAGATTCAAATTCTAATTTGGTCAAATGATGGAATGATTAATTTTTTGGACCAAATTTATCTGTTAATAGTAAATATTAACAGAAATGTTATTAAATAGTATCTATTTTAATAACATAATATTAATATTAATATTAAATTCAACAGAATATTAAGTGTTTTTCCATTATCAGTTTTTCGTTTTTTGATTTGGTAACTGAGTTCTCCCCCCTTCTTTTGCATACTTTTAACTTTAAAGAAAGTAACAGTAAGTGTGATTTGCTACCGAACTTTGTGTTCGCTGAAACACTGGAGTTTGAAGTACCACTACACCAGTGTGTAATTCGTTATATCGAGAGAAGAAATAATCCATAACCTTGGGTGCTAGGAAGGGATTAAATTCCTTAAGAAAATACTGTGAATTCAGTGGGCTCGGATTAACTTTTGTTTTGTTTTCATTTTCTGTTTATATGTTATTTTATCTTTTTCAGAATTGGTTTACAAATATAGTTTGCTAACAAGCTTAAGGAACTTAACTTTTTTTGTATTTGTGTTATACTTACTATTCTGGAGACTAAAACTTTTGTGGTTTTTCTACTCCCGTTTGGAGATTAAAACCTTCGGTGGCGATTTTCTACTCCAATTTTAAACATTTGTTTGTGTCATTCTTTTATAGAAATGATGAATGACAACGGAAACCAAGCTATTCCGGTGGTGACTACCAATACGTCGACAAGCCGAACACCGAAATTGGCACCGGCGAAAAAACCCAAAAAATTGTCCGTGATTGATTTCAAGCAGCGGCAGCAGAAGATGTTCCTATAGAACCTCACTAATTTAAGTCTGCAGAAGTTCATTAAGGAAGATGTTCCTGTTCTGCCTGATGAAACTCCAGATAATGAATGCTTTCTTGTGATTGAGATGTCGAAGCATTCTGATTTTCTGTGCAAGAATTATATTCTTAGCGGACTGGAGGACGATTTATATAACGTCTACAATGGTGTGAAGATGTCAAAAGAGTTGTGGACTGCGCTTGAAAAAAAATACAAAACTGAAGATGCCGGGTTGAAAAAATTTGTTGCCGCTAAGTTTTTTGACTATAAAATGGTAGATAGCAAGTCTGTTATTAACCAAGTCCAAGAATTGTAAGTGATTGTTCACGATCTCCTTGCTGAAGGTAAAAGTCAAATTAATATTGATGTTGAAAGTAGTAATTTTAGTATTTTTACTAACAGAATTTTCATTGGAGGTCTTGTCATTAATAAAGCATTTCAAGTAGCAGTGATGATTGAGAAGTTGCCTCTTTTGTGTAAGAACTACAAAAACTACTTGAAAAACAAACGCAAGGAGATGTCGCTAGAAGATCTCATTGTTCGGTTGAGAATCGAAGAGAACAACAAAGCTGTTAAAAAGAGATATCGTGGAAACTCAACAATAATGGGAGCAAACATTAATGAGGATACTTCTCAAAATAAGAGAAAGAGAAAGCAGGCTTCTGGACCGAAAAATAACCCAGGCAAGAAGCGGTTCAATGGGAAGTGCTACAACTGTGGAACAGCTGGACACAGATCTGTAGATTGTCATGCTCCAACGAAAGACAAGAAGAAGGGTCAAGCAAACATGGTTGAAAAGCACGAAGATGTTGATGACTTGTGTGCTATGCTTTCTGAATACAACCTGGTGGGAAATCCTAAGGAATGGTGGATTGATTTTGCAGCCACCCACCATGTTTGCGCTGTTAGAGAAGCATTTTCTACATATGCTCCCGTTGGACCCGAAGAGACGCTTTCTATGGGAAATGCTGCAACGGCCAAGATTGAAGGGTGTGGGAAGATATTTCTGAAAATGACATCTGGCAAGTGTGAGTACGTGATTTTTTTTCCCTATATGAATTACTCCCAGAAATTCAAAACAAAATAACTTTTTCAGTGTTTGCGATTTTGTGGATTTTTGTGACATTTGTGTGGTTGTTTGCATTTTTGTGCGCATGTTTAATTGATATAATTCGTAAAAAAATACAAAAATAGTGCATTCACATTTAGGACCTAATTTTCTACCTTTTAGGATAATTATTTAATTTATAAAAGAAAATACAAAAATAGTTCTTTTAGCATTTTTACTTTAAATGTTTGAATTTTGTCTTAGTTCTCTTTTAAATTAGGAGTTAGTTAATTTTTAAAAATTAATTAGTTTAATTTTTAGAATTAAATCAGGTCTTTTTATTTTTAATTTTGTATTTAATAAAAATCTAAAAAAAATGAGAAAATGAAAAGAAATTAGAAAGAATTGGCTTTAGTCTTGTTAAGTACTCCAAATTTGGACCAAATTCAATGCCAGCCCAATTATTTAGACCCTAACCCATCCTAAATCACCCCAGCCTGCTTACCCGGCCCAAACCTATACACAATACCCGGTCCAGCCTCCTTTAATGACCAAACGACCCCGTTTAACTTTCTTCTAATCATGACCGTCGGATCTCATCAATCAAACGGTCCGGAACTGATGAGGTTTTTTGTATATAATTGTTCCAAACACCCCCTACCCCCCCTCGTCTCATCTCTCACAACACCCCTCCCCTTTTCATAGAAAACCCTAGCCGCCTCATCTTCCTCCACCTGCTCCGCCGCCCGCCACCGCAAACCGCTGGCCGGAAATCGCCTCCGCCGGCGACGATTGTCCAAATTTCCCCAAATTAACATCATAGCTTCCTCTCCTCCTCCTTTTTCCCAATCCGCACCCCTTTTCACCCAAATTTTAGCCCAAGTTCACTAATCTTAAAACTCTTTTAGCCATAAATCCGGAAAAAGGGTTTTGTTGACAATTTTGACTCTAATGGTTCTTAGTCGTGCGTTTTCACATAAAAAAACACACGGTTAAGGACTGTTTAGTCGAATTTTTGAGGTATTATACCAGGGTTCTGATTTAATTTTGGCCAGTTTTGCTAGGTATTTTTCCTTGCTCCTTCTCATTCTATCTTGTCTCTTTGTTTTCTTAGGATTTTGTTTTTTTCTTATTTTTTGTTCCTGATTTGGTTTAAGGATTTTCCATGCTTGAAAATAGTCGCCTATTCCACAAGTTTAGGTTCATTACCAGTTAGTTGTTTGTTATTCTTCTTTCTTTTCTCTCTTTGTTTGATTGAGTATAAGTTTCTGAATCATATGTAATTTGTAGAGGTTAATGGCATGGTTTAGTTTTGATTTAATTGGCATGTTTCTTTCTGGACCCAATTCGAGCTGCTTGGCTTTAAGTATGATACGGGTCCATTGGGATTTTCTTAATTGAGTTAATTTCAGGGTGGGTTTGAAAGCCCAAGGAAAAAGGGCCAGTCCAGTTGGGGTTTAAACGTTGGGTCAACTTGACCCATGAACTGAAGGATGGCTAAATGTTCAAAGTAAAAACAGTGCCATAAAGGGATATTTTGGGTAATTTGTTTAAGGAGATCTTTTGGTGCTGAATTGGGAAACCCCTAGAAGCTTCTAGGTCAGGATTTGAATAGTAAATTTTATTTCTTAGTAACATTCCTTGATCAACAAGTCATAAACTGAAGGACTAAGTAGCTAAAAACAGAAAGACTAAAGGGACTAAAAGGTAAAAACCTAAGGTCTGAAGTTTTCCTAGTAACTTGCCTATAAAAGCATTGTTACTTAGGGCTAAAAAAAAGAGCACGGAAAATATACTAAAAAAACAAGAGGCGACAGAAATCTCTAAGAGCATTGTTCCATTGGTCTCTTGAGTGATTTTTTTAAAAGGTTCTCAATCTCTGAAACAATCTTTGAGTCATTTTTGGTTTGGAGGGAGTTGAAATCTGGTTATTCCTAGAGCTGATCCGAGTTTATTATTAAAAAAACTGTTACATTGCTGGTTGAAATTGCTTGGTTTTTGCTCAATTGAAGTTGTCTCTGCTACTTCACATTCCTTTTTCTCTATTTCAATTTGGGTATTGTTGTTGTTGGTCATTGTCTCTTGCTACTGCTCTGCCGCTGATTCCCACTCTTCGTGTTATTTTTGAATTTTCTCAACCTATGAATATTGAGTGTTTGGTTGAGCATGTATGCTGAAACATTGATGGAATACAAGCTTTTTCCTGAGTTAAAATCCCCCTTTGATCTTCCTGTTACTTTAGTGTTTTTGTAATAGATATGTAGTTTTTTTCATGTTATTCACCTATACATTTAAAGTTGTGCATATTCAATAGTCACAGGTGTGTGTTAGTTGAACGTGTATGCTTAACTATCATGTGAGATCAGTAGTTTAAATGCAAGCTTGCTCTGTTTTGTGCTAGTTCCTGAATTGGGTTTTAAATACCCTTTGGTGTGAGTTTATGTTGAGACTCATGGAAAGCTGCGTTTAGCCTGTTGGGGTTTGTCATTGTTAGGATAATTCAGTTTAGCATGAATGTGTTGAAATAAGTCAAGGTTTGCTTCTATTCTGTCCACATGAGCATATTTGGACGTTTGAACACATTGGTTAAGTCCTATAAGTCTGTTCTTGTGAGATTCAATTGAATGTTTAGACTTAAGCTTTTCCAATTAACTTAAAGTTTCCTTAGTAATTTAAAGTTGTATGCTAGGGAGTTCCTCAAGAAATGGATCTTTAACTGTTTCTTTTTCCAAATCATAGCATAGCTCGTATTTTGTGCATGTAGTAACTTTGTGACTAGTCATTTAAATTCACCTTTAATGTTCGCTGTTCATACATCATTTGAGCATGATATAGACTCGATGCTGAGTCTCATTAGTAGATTCTGAAGTTTTAAGGACTTCGAGCCTTCTGCCTGGGCCATTTGGGCCATAAGAGCTAAGCTCAACGTTGGGCCATTCACATAATAGCAGGCCTCAATGTATTAAGCCCACCAATTAAATTAATGAGACTGTGGGGCTCGATCCAGGGTCCTAGTTCTAGCTTGTTTTCCCATTTGGGCTTATGTTGAGGCCCAAACGTTGGGCAACTTCATGTGAACGAAGCTGAAGGATTTATCCTTCCTCTTGGGCTGGCTTCGAAGCCCAATAAACTGTTAGCCTAACTCGTTATTGGATCCAATAGTTTAAATGCAGGCATTGGGCCTTTCAAGTTAGGTGGAAAACTTGAATTTAGGGTTTTTCAGTAATGGGGGTCCCCTTGTTTGAGTTTGGACGTGAACTTGAGGCCGAAACTTGCTTGCAGGCTTTAGTAGTAGTTAATTGATAATGCTAATTAATTAAATTTTTTTAGAGACAATCCTTAATAGATAATAATAGTTCGTTTTCAGGATGTCCTTTTAAAATAAATTGAGGTGCGCCGCGCCAAAACAAAATTCACAAACTGCGTGGCCCTTTTTAATTATTTCTTTAAAATACTTAGAACTCAGGACGTGCCATTTAATAAATTTTCATGGCCTCCCGTAAAGTTAACAATGCGTTAGTTGCTTTAGGCGCATTTTTTAATAATTTTACCTTCCTAAACTTGGGTGTGCATTTCATGTGATCCAAATTCAAATCCCAAAATGTTGAATAAGATGTGTTCCGGATTGCGGGTGCATTTCATGTGATGCGGTCCAAAGATATATTTTAAACGACGTTCAACATTCTTTAAAAATTAATTAAAAGTGGTAAATAATTTAAAATTTCACATAGGTTCAGATTGTATTATAATCAGATAATTAAGCCGAATATGACAGTTGAGCGACCGTGCTAGAACCACGGAACCCGACAATGTCTAAAACCTACTCTCGGGTTGACAGAATTCCTTACTCGGATTTCTGGTTCGCAACTATTAAACAGAGTTAAGCCTTTTCCTCGATTCGAGATTCAAACTGGTGACTTGGGACACCATAAATCTCTCAAGTAGCGACTCTGAATCTTTTAATAATATAATCCCATTTCGATTGTCATTTCAAGTTGGAAATAACTCCCTTTATTATACCTCTTCACAGGGCATAGAAAAAGGAGGTGTGATAGCTCTGGCGGCTCTGCTGGGGACAACAACCCAGAACTTTTGGTTCAGGGTTCAGAATTCGAGCTTAGAATAATTGTTATATTTGGCTTTATCTGATTTTTGTTACATGTTTGAGCTTAATGTGCTAAGTGTTGCTATTACCGCTTTGATATTGTGTGAACTGTATATAAACTGCTACGAAACCCATCTTCTCTCTGAGTCTTCTAAATCATGAAGAAGGGTGCACTTCGTGTGAGTGCTTTTCTGTCTAGAGTCCAATCCCATTTTAGAACGAGGTTCGGATAAGTTGCTAAGCCGGTGAATCTTCTGAATTCCCGGTATGCTGCCTCCCCCTCGGCTCGAGCTGTCTGCTCGGGTAAGATAGGTCTAGTACAACAAATTCAGGTTTTGAACCTAGAATAACTCACCCTCATCCCGGATCCCTAGTAGGAACGTTTGTTTGCATCTTGTGCATTTGACTTAGGGGACTCAACACAGGGGTTGGATCTGTCTAGGATAGGTGACCTAAAAAGAAAAGACCATCTTGATGCATCCTATGTGCTACATGTTGCATTTATTCAAGGGTAAAAAGGTCATTTGGCAGACCAATGATAGATGAGGGCAAATAAATAAATGAAGAAAAAAACAACAATGAAAAGGAAGAAAAGAAAAGAAAAGAGAGGGTGAAGTGTGAAAATAGAGCAAGTAGATCCAATTATGTCTTTTGCCACGTTGTGTTAAGAAAAGAGAGAGCTCAAAAAATTCAAAAAAAAAAGAGATTTTGCACTTTTTCATCATTTTCCGAAAAGCAAAAAAAATCAAAAAAAAGAAGAAAAAGAAATCCAAAAAGATTTTGCATGTTTCATCCTTTTTCAAGAAAAAGCAAAAAAATATGTTTTTTATAAATTAGTTATTTTTAAATTCTCGCACGTATCCAATCTGCCCGAACTACGCGAACCTGATTCTCGTCTCTCGGGGCTGGATACGTAGGTGACCCACATAGGTTCTGGTCTTCCTAGTGAATCTTAGGTTCTTGGCTTTGCGGGGTCTTAGCCAAATTTTGCACTTCTAGCCACCTTTTGTCCAAATCAGCCATTTTTGCAAAAATAATCGTAACTATGTCTTGCGTGTGCCTAATAGGGAATGTTATTATCTCACATAGTGTTGGTTTAAGTTTTTTCATACAGGTGTGGATTTACTTACCGAAGTTTGAGCATAACAGATACCCCAAGGCCTCTGCATCCAGAAGTTGCTTGAGGAGATTTTTATTTTATTTTTATGTCGTCTTTTACTTTTTAGTTTTGTATAGTAATGCCGTATTTTTTTTTATTATTACTATTGTATTTTGCATCTGAAAAAAATGTGATGTAACTCAAAAATTCAAAAAAAAAATATTGCATTTTATATTTCCGTTATAAGTTTTCCTTAGAAATACTAATTATAGAAATGGATAAAAAAATTTGAGGTTGTTTTTCCTTTAGGAAATTAATATCTAGGACTTTAAATGAATTGTTTTTATGTTTTCTTTAGTATATTGGGACCAAAATTAAAAAAAAAAAAAAATTCTTTTAGTAATTCTTTAAAAGCTTTCTTTAAGGTGTCAATCAAAAAAACAAAAAGATTTTCTTTTGAGGTTCTTCTTTGGAAATTAATAAAAAATAAAAAACTTTATTTTCATTAAAACTTTAGGATATTGTACATAGAAAAAATACTTTATCTTTTATTTATCATTAGAAATTCTTCTTTAGGCAATTAAAATTAAAATCCAAAAACATTTCATTTGATTTTTTCATTGCTTGTTTCGAAACTTGGCATCGTGATATCAAATGAAAATTCAAAATATTTTTCTTTGGTTTATTGTTAAGATTTTCCCCCCTAAAAAAACAAAACAAAAAGATCAAAAAATATTTTTCTTGTAGGTTTTCCTTAATAATCTCTCATAGGGTGTTTGTTTCAAAAAAAAAAAGAAAAAGAGAAGAAAATATTTGCTCGAGTTGAGAACATTAAATCTAGAAAATTCAAAAAAAAAAGGAAAAAGATTTGTTTCTTTTATTTCTCTTTTTTTTTTCCGGTCAGAGTTAGTCATTAAGGTAAAAAACAAGAAAGAAAAATATTAGTTTGTTTCCTTTATTCCCGTTCTTCCAGAACTACGTAAAGACCTGATTCATGCGGGGTCATGATACGTAGGCAACCTACATAGGGTTCGATCAAATTATTTTTTTTTATTAAAAGGAAACAAAAAAGAGGAAAAATGGGAAAAAGAGAAAAGGAAAGGAAAAAAGAGGCAGAATTGTGGGATGTGAAAAATGAGAAGGAAGAAAAAGAGTAATAATTAGAAGGAAAAAGAAAGAAAATGAGCAAGCTAAGAGGCGTGAGGGAAGAAAAGAAAAGAGAGGTTGACGTAAACAATTGGGATAATGCCAACTGACCTTTGTACCCTCGAAATTATTTTAGAACCGATAATTGTGGCTAGGTGCATTGCACGTAAAATGAGATTATCTTATGTTAAATGCCATAACGCTAACGTGATGACTTTATTTTGTTATGTTCATAGCAGAAAGGTGGTTGGTTTGTGATTTTAAAGTGGTGACCCTTCTCTACAACACAAAATCAAAAGGTAATGTCTCACAACAATAGAACTGAGTTGGTTGATACCGGTGCCCGAAAGCAGTTGGTTGAACGGGATAATGGGTTGGTTGAAGAGGTACGGATGTTAAGACAACACATGGAAGACATGTATCAGACCTGGATGACTGGACCTAGCTTCTTAAATGCCACCCTTACCCAAGCTCCGGACACAATGCCAAATGATCCTCTGTATTCTCCAAATCCACCCGCTTATCTCCAAGCCCATGATACCCAATACCACCCCGTTGAGGTTGTCCACAAGGTTCCTGACTCATACAAGCAGAGCCCTCGGGATGAGCCGCATGCTGAAAATGAAAAGGTTGCAGGAAAAGTAGGGCGAGATGAGATACCCATGATGTCACGACCCAAAATCCACAAAGGGTCGTGGTGGCCCGGACATCAATGTCAGGCAAGCCAACTAGAATACGTCATTAAATTCTTATTATAATAATTTTTTAAAATATTTCTTTTATACAATTTAATCAAGACTCAGTGTATTCCTCCGAATGAATAATGAAATATTTAAACAACTTGTAAGATTTTCGAATAAATCCAAAAATATCCCCAGAACCCGGTGTCACAAGTACATGAGCAACTACTGATAAGGAAAATAAAATACAACCTCAGTCTGAAGTACGGTGGACAGGGCATAAAATACAAAGGCTGAAAGGAACTACACTAGCTGCGGTCGCCTCGAATGATGCAACTCACCTAGTCCCAGCATCGTCCGTGCTGCTACGCCCAATAGGCTGCTAGAGGTATATATACCTATGCAACAAAAATGCACAGACGTGTAGTATGAGTACGTAATCAACGTGTACTCAATGAGTATCCCGCCTAATCCCGAAGGGGTAGAGATGAGATGGTCAACTTTGACACTCTCTAATGGCCCAACAATGATTCATCCTTAATATGTTTATATTAAACAGTGGATTTATTTTATAAGCATGATTTTTAATCTAGATAGAGGAAACAAGTGATCACGAAATTGTTTCATAGGAAAATTTCTAGAATTCCTTTTAAATATAACCCAGATATTTTTAAGCCACAAAAGGGAAATAATAACTTAATTAAGTTCAGGCAGCAACACAAGCATGCGCAAATCACACCGAGGCGACGGCCCGATCCAACATAAATAAATGTACACTTGCCGAGGGTCGACGGCGCGCCAATAGATGAATCTATTAATCTGCCGAGGCGTTCGGCCCATTCCAAAATAAACACACACACACAGACAGACAGTCAGTCAAGAAGTCAACATGGAGCAATTATTCAAGAAAGGACAATTCTCTTTAATAATTCCAGAAAAAGAAAGCTTAAGTCTTTTTAGAAATCCATTTATAAATTTAATGTGATTTGAGCAATTCAAGTCATCAATGGGTTCACAATTAATCTAAATATAACATGATTTTGGGTCCTAGACTACCCGGACAATAGCATAATAGTAGCTACACACGGACTCTCGTCACCTTGTGCGTACGTATCCCCCACAAATAGGAGAACATAACCAATTTAACTCACTTATGAGGTAAATTCCCCCTCACAAGATTAGAAAGGAGACTCACCTCGCTTCGAAAACTCAAAACCATCATTCTACATTCCTCCGAAGACTTGCACCAACGCACAATGCTCCAAAACTAGCCAATGATAATACAAATCCATTAATATATGCTCAATTATTCATTGGAATCTATTTTATAGAAATTCCCAACTCCGATCGAAGAGTTGACGAAATTGCCCTTGGGCCCACGTGCCCGAAATCCAAAATTTCTCGAAGATAAAGATTACCCATCACCTTAGGAACTCAAATATATAATTTTCTCTAAATTCCACACTCAAAATCGTGGCTAAATTCCAAGAATATGATTTTCTAGGTTTTCCACCAAAACCCCAATTTTTATACTAATTTTCATGTCTAATTCCATGGTATAATCTTGTATTTAACTTGGAAATAAGTAGAAGTAGCTTACCTTAATATTGATGATGAAATCCCTTCTTGAAGCTCTCCAAAAATCGCCCAATGAAGTGAAGAAGATGAGAGAAATGGCCAAACATCCGATTTTAAAACAATGCTTCTGCCCCAGATGTTTCCGCTTCTGCAGAACTATTACCGCTTCCGCGGTCCCGCTTTTGCGGACAAGGGGGCTCCAGCCCATTTTTGCTTTTGCGGTCAGCCTACCACTTCTGCGGTTCCGCATCAGCAGATCAAGGGCCGCTTCTGCGGTCCTGGCTACCCTCACGCTCTACCGCTTCTGCGGCTTCTTCCTCGCTTCTGCCTGGCCGCTTCTGCGGTTCCATCTCCGCAGAAGCGGAAATACCAGCACCCAGCAACTCAGCTGTTCCCAAAAACCCATTTTGGATCCGTTAACCACCCAGAATCCACCTAAGGCCCCCGGGACCCCAATCAATCATACCAACCAGTCCCAAAATACATTACGGACTTGCTCAAAGCCTCAAATCACATCAAACAATGATAAAATCATCAATCGACCTCCAATCCAAGCTTTATGAACTTTAAAGTTTCCAACTTCTACTTCCAATGTTTAAACCTATCAAATCATGCCCGATTAACCTCAAATTTTGCAGACAAGTCATATTTGACATTACAGACCTACTCCAACTTTCAGAATTGGATTTCGACCTCGATATCAAAAAGTCCACTTCCGGTCAAACTTCTCAAAAACCTTCAATTTTCTATCTTTAGCCAAATGGCTTCAAAATGACCTATGGACCTCCGAATTCACTTTCGATCGCACTCCCAACTTCAGAATCACCATACGGAGCTATTCACAGTCTCAAAATCTTAAACGGACATTGATAATACTGAAATGCACTTCAAACCAAACTTATGAAATTTCTTCCAAAATGCTAACTTCCAGAGTAGGCGCCAAAACGCTCCCGGGTTATTCAAAAACCCAATTCGGGCACAAGCCCAAGTCCGAAATCATCATACGAACCTGCTGGAACCTTTAGATCCCGATTCTGAGGTCGTTTACTCAAAATTCCAATCCTAGTTCATTCTTTCAACTTTAAGCTTCCGAAATAAGAATTCTCTTCCCAAATCAACACTTTCCGAAATTCAATTCCGACCACGCGTACAAGTCATAATACCTAAAATGAAGTTGCTCATGGTCTCCGACTGCTGAATGGAGCACTAGTACTCAAAACGACCGGTCGGGTCATTACATTCTCTCCCACTTAAACATACGTTCGTCCTCGAACGTCCTGAGAACTATACGGAAGTAGTCTGAAATCACTGTTTAGCACCTCATGCACCTTCCCGTGCTACCACAACTTAGCTGAGCATATTAGCTCGATAAACTCTGAAGATATTCCCTTTTTATTCAAGCAAATTAGCCTTAGAGTCCGGTTCCAACATCCGGAATCCTATGCTAGGCCCGGTTTCCAACATACGACCACCATATCAATCACTACACGCTGTACTTAAACATGACTGCATAACTTTGCTGGATTCTTACTTTGCAACACTTAGTCCACAAGATCACCATAATATTCTCTAATCAACTTAGCCAAAAATTCAACGAATCAGATGCTCCCATTGCACCTCATGACACGCAAGTCTTACTTTAACTCTTACAATACCGCCATGACGGATGAGATGTGCCCAAATTCATAATCAACTACCGAGTCAACCGATCATTGAGTCTATACTTCTAACAAGAAATATTACCACATTCTGAACCTAATAATGACCCTTGCTCCTTAATATACTTCATATAATAGGATTGCACTGATCTTAAATCCCATAATCTCGTTTCACCCAGTACGAACTGCTCTGCAATAAGCCACTCCGAATGTGATCAAAAGTCTCATATGACGCCACAACGTGCCAATAGGCCACCAATCCGAACACGACACCAACAGAAAATCGAACTCTAGAAGGAATTACCTAACCCCCGCACTAATACGGACTTTTATTAGAAGATAAGAAGCGAAACACACAAAAATAGCATATAGAAAACTAGACTCGACATCACACTGTTGCGGCGCGCAACCCGATCCAAATAACATACCCATGGCGGCGTGCCACCCGATCCACACATAGATCTCATATAAGGAGATTGCACTTCGAGCTAAATTTTCTCATTATAATGAAATTGAATTTTGATCGTAAGCACGCTAAGTGCATAATACCATCCCTGAGAAAACACATAATGCTATAGGCTACAAAACTCAAGCACAACTGAGGTACGATACAAGATCTAAATCTCAAGAGCCATCCTGCTTACATAACATCATCGCCACGCTGAACCTTAACACATAAGAGTTTACCAAGCCATCTCACAACTCATACGGCGAAATACATCATTGCCTGGAATAGCTGATGACAAAATAACACCCCGACTGTTCCTCCATAGGAACGCTTGCTGAAACAAACACAACTGGCCTGATATAAAGCCCTATTCACATATATAAATCAATCCATTAATCTCAAACCAATTTTTGATTGCACCCACTTGGCTAATAACCTTTCAAAGGTCCACATCAACTCCCTTTTTCCTCATAACACATAAGAACAACAATCATATCCGGAGCAACGTCCTCGGTTCATAACCCAATAAACAAAGTGCCCTCCGGGCCTATATTCTCAAATTAATGATATTACCACCATCCTCATACTTGGTCTAAATCTTTAGTCAATCAAGTGACTATATGTCACACTTATACAATCTTCCCATGGGTCACGCCCCTACAATCTTCCGAAATAAATAACTGGTCCGCTCATCCAAACCATCGGCCGCACTAACGCTGAAATGCGATCAAGAATCCTTAACCAGGATGCAAAGCTTTTTTCACAAAACATTGATCTCAGGTGGCGCTGAAAACAACACCAATTTACTTTAATCATTCACCCATTTCCTTGCTCATCCGAGCTCGTGACATCCTTATCAGCACCAAACTGCAACCTTAATCCTCACTTCGAATTTCTATGCTACTCACTGCACCTAACGTGCTAATATACGATAGAACACAATTTTCATCATAACTCCGAAATCATTAATATTTTAACACTTCATCATATTCAAACTTTTCACGTAACTCACTTCAGGAGAATCATAGCAACACACAGGTAAATTCCTATAACCATAGGATGTACAAATCTCTAAGTAGTGGTCCAGGCCACCATAGTCCTTCCCAAATTCGCTTCCACTCAACAAGCCATAACAGAAGAATGCTTCTGAATAACATCAATTACGGCGATCGACAAGCCTCACACGTACCGCTACAAATTGTAAACATAACTTGATCACGCGGAAGGAACTAATCATTGGACCCAATATGCCAATTCAACTATGGCTAATCATTCTACCTTCTTCCAATTTATCCTTGCTTGCCTTAGAAGTAATACTAACTCCATTCAACACATAACATACTCCATCTACACTTACCCCGAGTGACCTTGAATCACGAGACCAGGCTGTCTCAATTCCCACGAACTATTTCATAACACCCAAATGCTACACCACAAGCCAAACATCCTAGAACATTTTGTGCCTCTTCTCATAAACTGCTACAAAGCTTGATTCTTAATTGTACCTATAAGCTCGATATCATTAGGCACCATACTTGACCTCTTGAATTCACTAGGACCGTTACTGAGAGATACCTGCTCTGACTTGGTCCCGAATTTAATCCACTCCATAAATCTTATAACACACGAATACCCTCTCGACGAAGCACCCGGCGAAATCACTTCCTCTGAAACCTGCATCTATACGAGGTATAAATCCTGAATCTTTTCCCAAGTTCGAACATGAGCCAACAAGGCCCACCATAGCATGCATTCCGTAGTTTGTCTACTCAATTCACCACTTATGGTCTTTTTTCGTAGCTGAGATAACCCATCAAGGTATTAATAACTTGAAACCTCGCAAGTAGCTAACCATGCAACCCAAATCATAAGCGGTGGGGCTCTCCCACTTAGCTTGAAGCCATTAACACACAACGCTGGAATTCACCCGAATTCTTTACCTCTTATTGCCATAACCTTGCGCAATCATCCACCGCAAATTCTCGAAATCCTTCTGTAAATACCCATCTTTTGTATTTTGAATCATCATCCACATTCGCACGACTGATCTCTTTGTTGGATAACCAATATAATTCCTTGCAGAAGCTTCGCAAACTACGCGACCGCTAACCTGCTCACGGAAAATAACCCACCTGTGGAGATCACCTCCCGACACCTCCCAATGCTGTTGCACCAGATACAATCACCATGACATCAATAACCAAATCCTGAGTCCAAGCTCACTTTCTAGCTGCGCCGGTCCATTTATCCCTTGTAGACATCAATTAAATGTGCGGCAACACCTTTCAAATTCTGAGTTATGCTGCATCCTTCTTCATTTCAAGCAGCTCCTTTCCATCATACCAAATCTCCTGCTGCATAACAACCCATGCTTCGAATTAAACCTGCAGACTTCAATTGCCCGTGCTAAAATCCCAGATCATTCCAAACTCTCCTTAGGTGTGTAGTCATCCTACTACTAAGCCTATACAGCTCCGCCACTCTCCCACTTTGGGCAAACTCGCTCGTTTAATCAGTTGCTCGACCTACGCTTCTTATACCTGGCCCTTTAGAAGTTCAAAACTCCGCCTTACACTTCCCACAGGTTTTCTCATCTTTTGCTACTCACTTGTTGCCTTAATAAAATGTATCTTCCTGGAACTTGAATCCACAATTTATTACTGATTTTAACTTTTCCGAAGGTCGTCTTTCTCGAACCATCAACATTTGAAATACTGATTCAATCCTAAACCACCGCACCATGCGATATCTGACAGTTGTAACTCCAATACTATTTCACAATATCCTGTCATAAAGTCAAATTGTAGCAGATTATAACATCAACAAACTTAGTACGTCCAATTAGGACAACAACACCCCAATTAGAGGAGAACTCCACCACGCTTGCAATTACCACATTTCATTACTTCCACCAGTCCACTTCTGACCATCCTCAGTTCGTTTAACTTTCCCCTGCCGGGAATGAAATACTGAACCCCTTGATTACACACTGAGTAAACCTCCCTTCAATTCATTTACTGCCCCGACACGTGGGCAAACACCCTACCATTACAACAACACTGCGAAATAATCGCTCATAAGCATTATGGCAACCTGTTCCTAGCCTCAAGGCTCTTAGAAGTTCTATTACTGAGCTGAAACAATATAATATCCCTTCGTAATGCGACTATAATAGTCCAATCAACTATACCGGGAAAATCATCCCGCACCACATTTGTAGTGCCATTGCAATCCTTCAATTTTTGATTTATAACAAGTGCTCGCGTCGCGTAAGATTGAGTGGGAAGGAATCAAAGGCATAAGCCTCAAAGGAATCGAACCGCACGATAAGGAAACAAAGAAGGGAAGTACTCCTAACAGCCCTGTAGCCTCCCGAGGATAAGTACAGACATCTCTGTAGCGATCCGTGAGACTCTACTAGGCTTGCTCATGACTCGTGAGACCGACGGGAACCTAGTGCTCTGATACCATGTTGTCACGACCAAAAATCCACTAAGGGTCGTGGTGGCGCCGGACACCGATGTCAGTCAAGCCAACTAGAATACTTAATTAAATTCTCGTTATAATAATTTTTAAAAACATTTATTTTATACAATTTAAACAAGACTCAGTGTATTCCTCCGAATGAATAATGAAATATTTAAACAACTTGTAAGATTTCCGAATAAATCCAAATACATCCCCAGAACCCGGTGTCACAAGTACATGAGCAACTACTGATAAAGAAAATAAAATACAACCTCAGTCAGAAGTACGGTGGACAGGGAATAAAATACAAAGGCTGAAAGGAACTACACTAGTTGCGGTCGCCTCGAATGATGCAGCTCACCTAGTCCCAGCAACGTCCGCGCTGCTATGCCCAGTAGGTTGCTAGAGGTATATATATACCTGTGCAACAAAAATGCACAGAAGTGTAGTATAAGTATATAATCAACGTGTACTTAATGAGTATCCCGCATAATCCCGAAGGGGTAGAGATGAGATGGTCAACTTTGACGCTCTCTAATGGTCTAACAATGATTCATCCTTAATATGTATATATTAAACAGTGGATTTATTTATAAGCATGATTTTTAATCCAGATAGAGGAAACAAGTGAACACGAAATTCATTCATAGGAAAATTTCCAGAATTCCTTTTAAATATAACCCAGATATTTTTAAGCCACAAAAAAGCAATAATAACTTAATTAAGTTCAAGCAGCAACACAAGCATGCGCAAATCACACCGAGGCGATGGCCCGATCCAACAGAAATAAATTTGCACTTGCCGAGGGTCGACGACGCACCAATAGATGCATCTATTAATCTGCTGAGGCATTCGGCCCGTTCCAAAATAAACACACACACAGACAGACAGACAGTCAAGAAGTCAACATGGAGCAATTATTCAATAAAGGACAATTCTCTTTAATAATTCGAGAAAACGAAGCTTACGTCTTCTTAGAAATCCATTTATAAATTTAATGTGATTTGAGCAATTCAAGGCATCAATGGGTTCACAATTAATCTAAATATAACATGCTTTTGGGTCCTAGACTATCCGGACAATAGCATAACAGTAGCTACGCACGGACTCTCGTCACCTCGTGCGTACGTAGCCCCCACAAATAGGAGCACATAACCAATTTAACTCACCTATGGGGTAAATTCCCCCTCACAAGATTAGAAAGGAGACTCACCTCGCTCCGAAGACTCAAAACCGGCATTCTACATTCCTCCGAAGACTTGCACCAACGCACAATGCTACAAAACTAGCCAATGATGATACAAATCCATTAATATATGCTCCATTATTCATTAGAATCTAATTTATAGAAATTCCCAACTCCAATCGAAAAGTTGACGAAATTGCCCTTGGGCCCACGTGCCCGAAATCTAAAATTCCTCGAAGATAAAGATTACCCATGACCTTAGGAACTCAAATATATAATTTTCTCTAAATTCCATACTCAAAATCGTGGATAAATTCCAAAAATATGATTTTCTAGGTTTTCCACCAAAACCCCAATTTTTATACTAATTTCCATGACTAATTCCATGGTATAATCTTGTATTTAACTTGGAAATAAGTAGGAGTAGCTTACCTTAACATTGATGATGAAATCCCTCCTTGAAGCTCTCCAAATATCGCCCAATTAAGTGAAGAAAATGAGAGAAATGGCCGAACATCCGATTTTAAAACAATGCTTCTGCCCCAGCTATTTCCGCTTTTGCGGAACTATTACCGCTTCCGCGGTCCCGCTTTTGCGGACAAGGGGGCTCCAGCCCATTTTTGCTTTTGCGGTCAGCCTACCGCTTCTGCGGTTCCGCATCAGCGGATCAAGGGCCGCTTCTGCGGTCCTGGCTGCCCTCACGCTCTACTGCTTCTGCGGCTTCTTCCTTGCTTCTACAGGGCCACTTCTGCAGTCCCATCTTTGCAGAAGCGGAAATACTAGCACCCAGCAACTCAGCTATTTCCAAAAACCTATTTTCGATCCGTTAACCACCCGGAATCCACCCGAGGCCCCCGGGACCCCAACCAATCATACCAACCAGTCCCAAAACACATTACAGACTTGCTCAAGGCCTCAAATCACATCAAACAACGCTAAAATCATAGATTGACCTCCAATCCAAGCTTTATGAACTTTGAACTTTCCAACTTCTACTTCCGATGTTTAAACCTGTCAAATCATGCTCGATTGACCTCAAATTTTGCACACAAGTCATATTTGACATTACGGACCTTCTCCAACTTTAGGAATTGGATTTCGACCCTGATATCAAAAAGTCCACTTCCGGTCAAACTTCTCAAAAACCTTCAATTTTCTATCTTTAGCCAAATGGCTTCAAAATGACCTACGGACCTCTGAATTCACTTTCGTTCGCACTTCCAACTCCAGAATCACCATACGGAGCTATAACAGTCTCAGAATCCCAAACGGACATTGATAACACTGAAATGCACTTAAAACAAAACTTATGAAATTTCTTCCAAAATACTAACTTCCACAGTAGGCGCCAAAATGCTCCCGGGTTATCCAAAAACCTAATCCGGGCATAAGCCCAAGTCCAAAATCATCATACAAACCTGTTGGAACCTTCAGATCCCGATTTCGAGGTCGTTTACTCAAAATTCCAATCCTAGTTCATTCTTTCAACTTTAAGCTTCCGAAATAAGAATTCTCTTCCCAAATCAACTCTGGACTTCCTGAAATTCAATTCTGACCATGCATGCAAGTCATAATACCTGAAATGAAGCTATTCATGGTCTTCAACTGCTGAATGAAGTGCTAGTACTCAAAACGACCGGTCGGGTCGTCACACATGAAGCTGAAATATGTAGAACAATCCCTAAAGAACATGCAAGGGATGGGAGGCCAGGGTAACATGTCTTGCAAAGAATTATGTATGTTCCCCAATGTTCGCCTGCCTTCAGGATTTAAAGTGCCGAATTTTAACTTGTATGATGGGGTCGGAGATCCGATAGCCCATCTGAGGGGTTATTACTATGAAATGAGAAGTGTTGGAGAAAAAGATGACTTGCTGATGGCATGTTTCAGTAAAAGCTTGACCGGGGCAGCTTTGGAATGGCATAATCGTCAAGATGTCGGGAAGTGGCATACATTGGGCGACATGGCTCAAGATTTTGTGCAGCGCTTTCAGTACAATATTGTCTCAGGCCGCTCCTCCCTATCTAAGATGGAAAAGAAACCCAAGGAAAGTTTTAGGGAATTTTGGCTCAGAAGGAACGAACAAGTCGCTCGGGATAGTCATCCCATTGATAGAAAAAATATCGCTGAGCCCCGCCGACGACAGGGTCCAGTGGTTGTTCTTGCCAAAGGTCTTCAGCCTCAACTCCAACCCCAAACCTGTCCCTGAGTTCCACATAATCCACCTCAACATTACCCTCCGATCATATGTCCAACCACTAGGCCACTCCCTCCACCGACGACAGGGTCCGGTGGTCGTTATTGCTAAACACTTTCAGCCATAATACCAATCCTGTAAACATCCCCAAACTCTACATAAGCCAGCCCAGTATTATCTATCGAACAACATCCGATCATCTGTCCAACTACCAGGTCACTCCCTAGGGCGGGCACCAGTATCCCAAAATCCACTTGTGCCTTTACAGCATTTTCAAGCATCCAACAATCTTAGAAAACTGAGGCATGGAGGGAAAGAAAGGCAAAAGGATAAATTCACGCCCATCGGAGAATCCTACACAAGTTTGTTTGAAAAGTTAAAGCATTCTAGCCTGATTGAGCCGCTCCTCGACTATACTCCAGACCTATATGCGAAAGGATTTGATCCTGCTTTTCGAAGCATTTACCACTCTAATGTCCAGGGGCATAGAATTGAAGATTGTCGCTCTTTGAAAAGGGAAATAGAAAGAATGATTCAAGAAGGGGTAGTTGGGGTCAATAACAGTGACAGGGAGCATGCAAATCCTCTTGGGAACTTATTGTTAAAGTTGATAATGGTCTTGGAAATATTGATGCAGAATTTAGTGGCTAAGATACCGTGCTTGGTAATTAGGAAGACACTCCATTTCTTGGTAAGCCAGAATGGAGTTTTGGTGGTTTATTTTTTTGTCATTTCTGTTGTCAAGGTTATTTCAGGGTTGTTATCCGGATATTGTCTTATGACTCAAACCTTTCTATCCTTTCATTTTGCCTTGTATGTCTAGTTGTAGTAGCTCGTTTAATGTTGTCTAGGTTTGTTCCAGGATTGTACCCCAGTTTGTTTTTCTTGTCTTGTTGTTCGAACCGTTTTACCATCTATATAATGCAATTTCCTATTTTGTGTTATTTCTAGTCATTTTCTTTTGTTTACTTCTCTCCTTTTTTATAGTTCTTTTCATGCCGATTCTAGTGACATGACATACATCCGTAATTCTCAGCCTGAGCTCAAAAGTTAGTTTAGTCATGAGGCATTATAAGAATTTTGAAGATGATAGGGGCACTTGAGGAAATAAAAATGGATTTGAGCACTGTGAGATCATTTGAAGCCTAAACCATGTGAAACTGGGGCTGATAGAACATAAAGAATCCCTAAAGGCAAGTTTGCCAAATTGATAAGGGCCATTCGTGGTAAGGAGAGTGAGAGTGTTGTCCAATAGTGCTTTGTATTCAATAAATAAAGAAGGTGAAAGTGTGGATATGGTTATCAAGTCTGGCACAACCAAAGGATGATACAAATGTTTTCTGTCGTTATTTAACTGTGTTGTTTGTACTTGGCATGTTTTGATGGTTGAAATTACGAAGGTATTTTGTTCTGCTATCTAAATACTTTATCCTTTGTTACCCCTTTGAGCCCTGTTTATTTTCTTTCATACCCCCTCTTTCGGAATCAGTAGCAAGGATCAGAAGCACAAGAGTGAAAGATAAGTAAAGGAAAAGGGATAAAAGAGAAATAAAAAAAAAAGAGAAAGAAAAAAAAGGAAAAAGAGAAAAGAAAAGGAAAAAATGACAAAACAACAAAAGAGAAAATGAAGAAAGAAAAGAAGAGAAGAGAAAGAGGAAGAAAAGGAAGGAAAAATCACAACAACAAAGTAATTTCTATGACATGAACTGCGCTCGACTTGATTCCGAAAGGATACGTAGGCAGCTTCTCTCTGAGGTTCAGTCACATCAAAAATAAAAATTCAAAAGTCCCCAAGCAAGAAACTGGGGCAGAAGTTGTGGTTGTTGTAAGAAATCTGATTCCAAAAGTTGTAATTTTAAACCCATTTGAATTGTTTTGAGCCTTTTGATACCCTTTCTTTCTAACCCCATCCAAAATCCCACATTACAGTCTAAAGAAAGACCTTCCAATCCGTCTTCGAGAGATGCCAAGGCGAGCAAGTAGAGGTGAATCATATCAGGGGCAACACTCCGGTCTAAACAAGGGAAATGAAAAATGAAAGAGTCTTATTGATAAAAGCCCTTACGGGTACCGCAAGGCGATGAAAGCTGAAAGAAGTCAAAAATGAGAGTCTTGTTGGTGAAAACATTCGGGGGCACCATAAGGCGACGGTGAGTTGAGATAAAGACCAAAATAAGAGAGGCTTGATGGTGAAAACCCTTCGGGCACTACAAGTCGAATAAGGATTGTGAAAGATGACTAACGACAGAGCAGCGAAGCCCAGTTTCACTGTTTGGGGGTATAATAGGAGCTGAACACCAGATTTTCTTAACAGAATAGGCCACAGGTGCAAGTCAAGGTCATAAGAATCGGTATCCACATCCGATAGGTTTCTACTTTGTAGTTTTCTTTTTAGGAATCATCTTTGTCCATTGTATATATACTCTATTCCTTTTCTCTTATTTACTTCCTCCTCCTGAGTCTGTTTGGTCATAACAAGTGAGAAATGACTTCAAAATTTGCCACCAGCTTTCCAATTGCACAAAACGGGATCTGGTGAACACATCAAAGCGTGATAAGTCAGGAAATAAGAGACAACACACAGAGATGGAAACAATCAACACGCTTAGGGATCCTTGTGAAATGCAAAGGCTTGGTACCTATCAATTCATGCACAATGCAACAGATGAAGGGATATGGTGAACAGATCAAAATTATTTCCTGTAATAGGATTGATAAAAGGTGGTAAACCAGTAACGAGCAAGACCTTCCAAGCAGAAATCAAAGTTATCATGGCAAATAAGGGAGTCGTAGACCTCAAGGCCAAGGCCAGTGGTTAAGTCAAGAAAGAACGGCATATACACAGAGTGGGGTCAATGGGAGTGCTTTGGGGTTCACGTGAGACACAAAGGTTGGGTAGATACCAGTTCATGAGCAATGCAACAAATAGAGGGTATTGGGTGTGAATGGAGAAAAGGTATTTTCAGTGATACAGATGACAGAGAAAGTGGGTAGTCAATAAACATGCAGGGACTTCAAGTGGAAATCAATTATCGTGGGAAGTGAAGGAGCAATCGCCCTCAGAGTTTAAGGCCACAAACCAACCACCACATTTTAAACTGATAAGATTTTTCTTTGATTGAAACGGGGGCAAAAAATTTTCTTTGTTTTGTCTATTTTTTTGAAGTCAGGAGCCCATCTGGAGAACAGAAGAATACATTTCAAGTTTTAGCAGTCAGGAGCCCACCTGGAGAATAAAGGAATACATTTCAAGTTTTAGCAGTCAAGAGCCTGC
>MU733902.1:99211-114311 GCA_026770625.1 Nicotiana glauca | reverse complement strand
TAGAAGAAAATATAGGAAAAATGAAAGATGAACTGTATAAGAAAGATGAATTGATTAAGGTTCTAAAAGAAGATCTAGGAAAGGTAAAACATGAACTAGACAGAACTTGCAAATAGAACAAAGCTTCTGATGCTCTCTCATGGTTGCAAGAGCATCACAGTAGCAATAAAAGAGGACTTAGCTATGGGACTCAACCTCCAAAATGGGACCCCAAAAATAAGTACCTCACTCTTCCTGAAAATAAGATCTGCACACATTATGGCAAGACTGGCCATTATAAAAATGAATGTAATGCAAAGGAAAAGGCCAGTCAAAGGAACAAAGCTTTTGTTCAAGAAAAACACAAACTGCCTAGCTGGGCAAGAAAGAATCTGATTCATCCTTTTGCGCATAGAAAGGGACCCAAACTAGTTTGGGTTCCTAAGACTAACCCCTGATTTCTTTCTACAGGCTCAAGTGAAAGAGAGTAGCCAAATATGGTACGTGGATAGTGGCTGCTCAAAACACATGACTGGGAACAAGGACCAGTTCCTTTCACTTGAGAACCTGAAATGAGGTAATGTCTCCTTTGGAAATGGAAAGAAAAGTGAGATCATTGGGTTGGAAAGGTAGGTAAGACAGACTCTCATTCCATTGAGAATGTCTACTTGATAGATGGCTTGAAATATAGCCTAATCAGTGTGTCACAACTGTGTGACAGAGGTAACCTTGTAGATTTCACCTCTACCAAATGTTTTGTGATTAACCTTACCACTGACAAGATTATTTTGTACGGAAGAAGAGTTAATAATATTTACATTGTAGATTTTTCAAATCTTTCAGAAAATAAACTCACTTTTCTAAGTGTGCTAGTTAATGAGTCCCTCCTCTGGCACAAAGGACTTGGCCATGCCAGTCTAAATCAGCTAAACAAATTAGTCTCCAAGGACTTAGTGATAGGGTTACCTAATATCAAGTTCAAGGAAGATAAAGTTTGTGAGGCATGTGCAAAAGGGAAGCAGGTAAGTTCATCCTTCAAATCCAAGAAAATGGCAAGTACGTCCAAGACGTTGGAATTGGTTCATATGGATCTTTGTGGTCCAATGAGATCCATGTGCAGAGGTGGAAAGAAATATGTGATGGTGCTTGTTGATGATTATTCTATGTTTACATGGGTTCTATTTCTAACATTCAAAGATGAGGCATTTGAAATGTTTACTGCCTTTGTTAGAAAAACTCAGAAATAATTAGGAAATCAACTTGCATCCATTAGGTCTGATCATGGAACTGAATTTGAAAAGTGTAAAATTTGCTGAATATTGTGATAAAAATGGTATAGATCACAACTTCTCTGCCCCTAGAACTCCTCAAAAAAATGGTGTAGTTGAAAGAAAGAACAGGACCCTTGAGGAATATGGCAAGGACCATGCTTCTCTCTAGCAAATTACCCCACAGCTTCTGGGCAGAGGCTGTAAACACTGCATGTTACATAATCAATAGATGCATAACTAGACCTCTTGTTGAGAAAACTCCATATGAGTTACTTAAAGGGAGAAAACCAAACATATCCCACCTTAGGGCATTTGGTTGCAAGTGCTATGTGCACAATAATGGAAAAGACTCCCTAGGTAAGTTTGATCCCAGAAATGATGAGGGAGTATTCTTGGGATATTCTTCACATAGCAAAGCATATAAAGTATTTAATAAAAGAACTCAGTGTGTAGAAGAAAGTGTGCATGTTGTATTTGATGAAACTAACATTCTTTCTGAGAGACAGGAACATGAAGATGAAGCCATTGGCTTGGTAAGAGAATTGACTAAAGCAGCATCAAAAGAAGGAACAAGTGATGGAACAGGTTCTTCCAGTCTGGGCAACCTGATAGGGGGAACTAATCAGGGAGTAAATGAAATAAACACTTTACAAGAAACTGTTCATAAACATGTTCCTCATCAACAGAACACAGGAGAATCATCTAGTAAAAACCAGTTGTTGGTGAAATCTCACAAGTATCAAAGTTCTCATCCCATTGAGAACATCATTAATGATCCAACATCTGGAGTCAAAACTAGATCACAATTAAAGAATCTGTGTGCATTTGATGCTTTTCTATCTCTTATTGAACCTAAAAATGTTGTTGAGGCTTTGCAGGATGCAGACTGGGTCAATGCCATGTAGGAGGAACTCAATCAATTTGAAAGAAGTCAAGTCTGGCATATAGTTCCTAGATCCAAGGACAGGTCAATCATTGGCACCAAATGGGTCTTCAGGAACAAACTTGATGAAGATGGAACTATTACAAGAAACACGGCAAGGCTGGTGGTTCAGGGCTACAGCCAAGAGGAAGGCATTGACTATGATGAGACCTTTGCTCCAGTTGCAAGACTAGAGGCAATCAGGCTCCTCATTGCCTTTGCAGCACATATGGAATTCACCCTCCATCAGATGGATGTCAAAAGTGTCTTCTAAATGGCTACCTCAAGGAGGAAGTGTTTGTGAAACAACCTCCAAGATTTGAAAACAAGGAATGTTCTGAGCATGCGTACAAGCTGGACAAAGCTCTATATGGGCTCAAACAGGCCCCAAGAGCTTGGTATGAACGACTATCAAAATTCCTACTGGAGCATGGGTACAAAAGAGGTAAAATTGACAGCACTTTGTTCCTAAGGTAAAAAGGTAAAGACCTCCTTGTTGTACAAATATATGTTGATGACATAATATTTGGGGCCACTACTGATAGGTTGAGTAAAGACTTTGCAAAATTAATGGGAACTGAGTTTGAAATGAGTACGATGGGTGAACTAAATTTCTTCCTAGGCTTGTAGATCAAAAAAAGTCCAAATGGGACCATGATCCATCAGCAGAAGTATACAAAAGAACTAATCAAAAAGTTTAAAATGGACGACTCCAAAGAAATAGGTACACCTATTGCAACTGCCACTAAATTGGATGTTGATGAACCTGGTTCATTAGTTGATCAAAAGTTGTATAGGGGTATGATTGGTTCACTTTTGTATCTTACTGCCAGCAGACCTGACATTGTTTTCAGTGTAGGACTTTGTGCTCGTTTTCAGGAAAATCCAAAGGAGTCACATTTGACTGTTGTCAAGAGGATATTGAGATATCTGAAAGGCACCACAGAATTGTGTCTTTGGTATCCCAAAGGTAATAATTTTGATCTGGTAGGATATGCTGATGCTGATTATGCAGGTTTCTTAGTGGACAGGAAGAGTACTTCAGGTATGGCACATTTCCTGGGGTCATGTCTAGTGTCATGGGCTACCAAAAAGTAAAATTCAGTAGCCTTGTCTACTGCTGAAGCTGAATATGTTGATGTTTCCTCTTGTTGTGCTCAATTGCTATGGATCAAACAACAGCTGGTAGACTTTGGAATTGAGGTGGGGTGTATTCCAATATTTTGTGATAACACTAGTGCTATAAGTATGACAAAGAACCATGTTCATCATAAAAGGACCAAGCACATAGATGTTAGACACCACTTCTTAAGAGATAACTACGAGAAAGGTTTAATCTCCATAGAATTTTGTGCTACTGATAAACAAATAGCTAACATCTTCACTAAAGCACTGAGTAAAGAAAACTTTGAAAGGAACAGGTTGGAATTAGGTATGATTAAGATCACCTAAAAGGTCCAGTTCAGAATGCACAATGAAAAAAAATGAAAAATGAAAAAAAAACAATGAAAAAAAAAATTGGTTAGGAGTTCTTAATTCAAAGTAAATATCTAGACTAATTCTTACTCAATCTCATACTTTCATTAGTATAATCCTGTGACATGTGTTTATATGAATCTTTAATCTCTTACAAAGTTTTTCTATTCTGACATTTGAGGCATGATCAAGAGAAGTTTTACTTGAAGAACCTGGTTCATCAGTATATGCTCACGAGAAAGTTCAGGTATGTTTCTATACTTTGCACAATTAGAAAGATAAAATTAACAATCATGAGCAGAAGTCCTAATTACACCAAACTTTTAGAAATTCTATCTATTGAGCATTGAACTAGTTCCATTATCCTAGGAGTCCAACTAAAACGGGATTTTTTTTCCTAAAAAATAGCGTCATTCATTAATCTCTAAGGAGACCGGAATTCTAATTTGATTAGACTCCTAATTGACTACTGAAAAGGCTGTCGTTACAGGCTTAATCATGATCCCTCTTTAAATACACTCCACACCTTCTCTCATCACTCACAACCGTCATTCACTTCTCAAGTACTTATGATAAACCCTTTTCTTCTCCAGAAATTCCCAAAAGATTTCCAGAAATTCTCCGCCATGACTAAACCTCAAGACAAACCTGGAACTCTCCCACCTGTTTCCCCTAATACTTCATCATCAACACCTTAATTTGAAACCCCAAACCCCAAACCCCAGATTTCGCCGCCAAAAGATAGCCAGAAAAACTGTAGCATCCGGCTCTCTCAGAAAAACCTTGAACGAGAAATTAAAGGCCAGTCAAAGAAAAGAGGTTTCAGCTGAAGAATCTGACTCAAGCTCTGAATCTGAAAAGCTCATCTCTGCTAGTGAAGGAGAAGAACCTGGGTCTTCTGATAATGACAAGAGTCAAGAAACCCCAGGTGAGGTAAACACCTGTTATGTATTTTCTGATGTAGTAGAGAAGGAAGATAGTAGGTTTGTGTTGGTGGGTTCTGTGAAAAATGCTGAAGGGGCTGAGTCTAGTAGGAGGAGAAAGAAAAAGAAAGGGAAGGTTCTTGCTACTTGTGATGGTAAAGAAGAAGGTGGCTTAAAGTCAGGGGGAAGCGAATCAGGAGAGGCTGCTGAGGGACTTGTTCAAATGAGTAAGCAACAAAAAGAACATGGTTCTTCTGTGGAGGAGACTTTAGCAGATATTTTAAAGAAAGTGGGGGCCAGTTATGACCCAAAGAAGCAC
Organism: Nicotiana glauca; assembly: GCA_026770625.1. Classification (NCBI taxonomy): domain Eukaryota; kingdom Viridiplantae; phylum Streptophyta; class Magnoliopsida; order Solanales; family Solanaceae; genus Nicotiana; species Nicotiana glauca. The sequence continues at coordinate 109,421 of MU733902.1, read as the reverse complement.
AAGGCGTCTTCACAAAGGACCTCAGTTGCTTCTGAACCCTCAAAGAAAAGCAAAGTAACATCTCCCAAGACTGCTGCTACTTCTGTACCTAGGGGAAGAGCTACAAGGAGCAAAGTAAGGCAAAGTGAAGCAGAACTACAGGAAGCATTAGAGAAGAGTAAGAAAAAGAAGAAGGAAAATGAAAAAGAAAAGGTAGTGGAAAGTTATGAGGCTGCTGAAGAAGAGGAGGAGGGGATAGAACTGGTCCATCAAGAGAGAGGTACAACTGTGGAGGTTCCCACTGACAAACCAAAAAGAACCAAGACTCCTGCAAAGAAGTCTTCAAAATCTATACCTACTGAACCTTCTTTGGCTAGAAGAACTAGGTCTGCAGTAAAGGGAAAACAAGTGAAAATTACTGAAGAAGAAGATGAAGAGTGGAGTGGAGAAGAAGAAGAGGAGGAGTCTGAACAAGAGCAAGATCGTTTTGTTATTTTTAGCAGGAGGAAGATACTAAGGAAAGGCTGCTGAAAGACCTGGAGAAGCTAGGCATGCTTAGGTTGTTGGAAGTTTTAGCTGCACAGGGTTGGAAGGACATGGTCCTTTAGATGTATGGAAGACTAGCCAGAAGAGAGCTGATTGTATTCATGGCAAATGGCTCTGTGAAAAATGGGCTAGTGACCAGTGTAGTGAAAGGTGTGAAGGTGAAGTTTGATGCATCTGAATTGGGCAGGATTCTAGACATTCCAAGTGAGGGCTATGATGATTACACCAGGCAAAGGTGGCTTTGTCTAGATGATCTGCACTCAGCACTCCAAATCACCAGGAACTTCTGTGATACAAAGGATGTTGAAGAGGTGCCTGAAGCAAGATTTGTTCAAAAGAGTGAAATGAAGCCAGAGCATAAAGTGATCTTTGAGTTTGTGAACAAGTGCCTGCTGCCTAGACAGGAGAGGAGGCACACTGCAAATTACATGGACCTCGTTCTCATAGAGTGTCTTGTGAGGGGTAAGCAGATTAATTGGCCTGCTTTCATAGTCAAACTGCTGGACAGAGTCATCAATGGTTCAAAGGCTCATGCTACTCCTTATGGATTCATTATAACAACTGTATTGGACAGGCTGAACGTTCATTTGAAGAAATGGGAAATGGCCTCCAGTAAGGAGCACTTTGGAATCAAGACTTTCCAGGCTTGTGACTATCTGCCAAGTGCAGCCCCTGTTGAACCTGGTTCATCAGTGAAGACTCTAGTGAATGGCAAGGTTAGGGATTTGGTTCAAGAATGTGGGACCAAAGATGCTGAGATTGCTAGGCTTCAGGATCGTGTGGCTGAGTTGGAAGAAGAAAGGAATGGGCTAAAAGCAGAACTAGCAAAAGAAAAGGAAAAGAGTGAAGGGATGCTACAAATAATGCTCAACCTACTCCAATCCCAACCCTCTAGTTCTTCAAAGCCTTAGCCCTCTTTGTCCTAGTTCTAAACCAGTTCAGTTACCCCCAGTGACCCAGATTAGGGATTTTTCTTGTTTTTTGCTCATGGTTGGTTGTTTTTGTTCTTTCTTTTTGTGGACTGTCTTGTAGAAGCACTGCCTTATCAATGACAATTTCCATTTCTCTTGTTTTATGATGATTCTTCTCTTAATAGTTATATTTGTCAAGTTGATTTTTGATTAACTAAAGCATGCTTTCACTTGCAGTTGCCCCAATGGCCATGAGTAATGATTAATATTCTGGGATTCACTTGTTTATGCAACTTTTCGATGATGCCAAAAGGGGAAAGATATTGTGCTTAAAAAGAAATTGTGTCTATTTTCTGAACAGTGATGTTTATGACCTAATTAAATCTAGCCCTTAATGATAAGTTAAATTTTTCAAGTGATGATATTTTAGCTGAGTTCCACAGGTTCTCTAATCAGTAAAAGCACAGAATTTTTCATCATTAAAAAGGGGGAATTTTTTTGCCCAAGTTCAATTGAAGTTTTGAAGAATGACAAATGAACTCAGTGAAGGACCAGGTCCATCTTAGGAGACACAGTTGTTATGGCCCATGAACATGAGATGCACGTGAAGAAGATAAGTCCTTGGGGATCAAGCAGCAACATCTTCTGAATATCTTCTGAACTGATCGAAAAGATTGCATATGGGATAAGGAGAAGATGTCTCCTTATGAGAATAGAACACATCCGGATAAGGGTTGGAGTTTGGATTGGTCTAGGACTCAAACTCAATGGAGGATCATAAATTGAGTTACGATCCAACTTTAATTACTAATCTAATAAATAACTGAGTTATTCTCTTTTACAGGGATGCACATACGGTGAAGTTAAGCAAAATTGAGAGCAAAAGAGCAAGGCTATTTTGTAAGCAATTTATGTGAGATTGAGAGTGCACGCCTGCAGCTACTTGAACAAGATAGAAGAACCAGTTCCATTGTGTTTATTCTTATTCTAGTTCAATTGTAGTAGGTGATTTAAAACTTGTACCTTTCCAGCTTTCATAGAAGCAATTGTATTAGGTACAGTGAGTATTCAAGTTAGAGTTAACTTGAAAGTGTCGCAATAGTTGAGGTTGTGTGCCACACTGGGATTAGAGTTAATCCTTAGGTTTACTAGAGTTTTGTAAATGCTATTTTTGGCTCATTGACTTTAGTGGATGTTTGGGAAATTACTACTGAGTAGTAGGTCGTAATTTTTTCACCTTTTGAGCCAGGTGTTTTTCACGTAAAAATCCTTTTCTTTTATTTTCTGTATTTTAATTCCGCAAACAGTAGCAGTTAGAACACCTAGAAGAACCAGGTTCTTCTAGATCGAAAATTGGGTACCACACAAATCAACCCCCTCCCCCCCCCCCGGTGTGGTATTGACGTTTGGAACATCAAAATCATAATTCACTGGGATCATTATAGTTCTCTGTCTTTTTTTCGCTCTAAGTTTCACCTGACTGATCCCACTATTGATCATCTTGTGATCTTTGGGGTCGAGGTCGAAGTCAGATTCGTCGCCGACAAGTTCAACCCATTCATTGTCCTGCTCAATGGGAATATTGTATTTCCCCTTCTCACCGGGAAAAGCCTCCTAAGATAGTTGAGAAGACAAGGCTTCTCCGTGCCTGAACGTGCGGAACCACTATAAGAGGCATTCACAATGGCCCCCTCCTCTTTATGCTACAAAGGAACAACAACCCCGACCTCTTCCAATCGAGGTACCTCTAAGGCCGCCCCAATGCCTCCCTTGATCAATATTGCCGCAGTCTCTCGCACCACAACAAAATCCTTGAATACGTCGAATGCCACGAGCAACCTGCTCCCACGTCTATATCTTTCTTCTTGCGAGGTATCAAGTCCGTGCCATGTGGGGAAACCTCCTCATCCTCAACATGGGACGGTGCTAAGTGAGGAATGGGCGAATCAATCTTAGAGGAAGCAATAACACTCTTTCTCCTAAAGGAAGTCATCGGTGCCAGTTTCCTTTTGGCAACCTTCTTGATATAACCTAGAAGATAGTAAAAAAATGAGCACATCAAAATCAATATGAGAAACAACCTCCTTGTCTAAATACAACATACCAACATTACCTTTTAGAGAGAGGGATGGTTTGAACTTCTGCTAGAAGCTCGACCAATCAGGAATCCCTACAGTATAAGGAATGACCTGTCTGACCCAATCAATAAGGTGTATCACCAATCGAAGAGGCTGAGCAGTAGCTGCAAAACAAGGAAGATTAGCTCACGAGTTTGACAATAAAACATTGACATAAAAGGACAAAGGTGAGTACAAATACTTACAACTATGGTTCCAAGCTTCAGGAAAAACTTTGATGTTGGCCACGACGCCTCGATCTTTATGAAAAAGAAAGCAAGCCAAAATTGTCAACTTCCCTTATCGTCCATCTTGACAACCAAGGACTTGCTTCATCGATGTCGAATGTTCAACATCGTGCCCCGGTAAAAGTTGGGCATAAACAGGTATACTAAATGCCGCAAGGTGACCTCAACATAAGCCAACTCAGCAAATTTCAACAGTGTCTGGATCATATGAGGCAGCGACGTAAAGCATACTACGAAGGGAGGATGATCCGGAAAGGTAAGAACTTTAAATATCAAGGCACTAAAGTTCTCACACTGACGGGATCAACGACTACGAGCTTGTATGGTAAAAAACTTGTGGATTGTTAAATAATCTTTTTCTTGATGGCAAGCCTCGCCTCCCATACACTGTTGAAAACTTTATTACCCTCAATTTATCTCTAACCTACTAAGAAAGAAAAGCCTTCTTCTTCTACATTCATACCTCCAATGGAAGCAGATCATCTTTCCACTGAAATGGTTCAACCATGATTCCCCCTAAATCGCCGGACATTATCAATAATAATAACGCTTTTCATCCTCAAGAAAACTCACCTACCTCATATAAGGATAAGAAAATTAGAGGGGAGGTAGATATGGATATCACCATCGATCCTCTTGAACCCGTACCATCTACATCATTGGATACTTCAATCGTGGATTCTCTAATGACACTGGACAAAAAAATTACCCTCTCACAAGAAAACAAAGCCCGCATGTACTTACCTTGGAAACACTCAATTATTATCAAACTCCAAGGTAAAAGAATTCTTCATCAAATTCTAAAGAAAAGGTTTCAAAATCTGTGGCATATAAAGGAAAATTTTCCCTTAATTGACCTTGGGGAAGACTACTATATTTCAAAACTACATAACAAAGAAAACATGAATTCAATCATTCAAAATGGCCCATGGTTCATATTTGGATACTTTTTTTCATGTCAAACATGGATACCTTATTTTGTGCCATCCGAGGCAAAACAATCCTACACTGCAATTTGGCTTCGTCTCCCAAATCTTCCAATAAAATTTTATGATAGCTTTATCCTTCAAAAGATTGGGAACTCAATAGGCAGACTACTAAAAATAGATGCTTGCACATCAGCAACCTTAAGGGGTTGATATGCCAGAATGTGTGTGGAATTACCCATGAACCAACCGGTGGCAAAATTTATTTACATTTATGATCGTAAACTGTCCATAGAGTATGAGGGTGATAAATTTCTTTGCAAAAGGTATGGGTTCCTAGGCCATACTCATGCAAATTGTTCACGCCCATTAAAGCCTATGTCAGAGAATACTATTGATGAGAAGGCAGTCCCAAGCCACAATGAAGATGCAGAGTCACACATGCCTCAAGAGAATAATGGCTGGCAAACCGTGACCTTCCAAAAGCCTAGGAATTCAAGAAAGCCAGCACCAATGGTGGACTAAGGAACTCCAATAAAGGCAGGTATAAGCGTCAAATTATTTAATGCTTCCACATGTAAGAACATCAACACACAAAAGTTTAAGTATGTTAGTTAGTATAGTTATACCATATCAAATTACCATAGCAATAGATCTTATGCCCAGGAAACCAATCCTAAGAAAAATTCTAATACTAAGAATCCTAAAGGCTTCCTTCTGGAAATCCTAAAGGCTTCCTTCTGGAAAACCACTTTTCCATGTTTCACCAAGCCCATGGTTTTACAAAATAATAATCTAATTAAATATAATCTTTTAAGGGAAAATAAAAATACGTTTCATGCCTCTAGTAGAAATTTAGACACGTCTAGTAAAAAATCTCTTGCTGATTCAACCATATTTTCCTCTACAAAAAATAAACCTAGAAATAATACTCTACCTATGTCATACCAAGACATGGTTTTGCCAGACACCCCTACCACTATCCCACTAAACCCCTCCATTATTGTGTCTAATCCCCCTAATAACATTTTATGCATGTCTCAAAAACTTATTCTCGATGGACAAATGGTAGATGGAATGCAACACGTGTCACTAGATTTGCATGTAAAATCCTCTATTATACCTCATACGCTAGACAATCCATTTGCATGCACTGACACAATAATTCCTTCCTCCAATTCCCCTCCTATTTTTGTTAGTAACAAATACTCTGCAAATGACCAGACTTCCCCTTCACAACTGGAGAAGATACCGTCTCATCCAAATACTCCGTCAACAACGTCCATCCAACATGAACAACCCCCCACCATTACCTTCACAAATACAGAATCCTTTACTAATTTTTGTATAACCTCCACTACCACAAGACTATCACCCCATGTCTTGGATAGAAATAGGTCTAATGGGGAGGGGTCTAGTATTCAATGCCACAATCAATGGCCAAGAGAGTGTGATCTTGATTTAAAATCCAAGATACCTAGCATAATTAATGGCTGCGGGACTCCATCTTGCAATGAGCAACTACTGGAACCATGTTTGGTGAACAATATTTTGCAACCTCTAGCCCCACAACTAAATCAAAACCTACTGGAGGAAATGAGAGCCTATTGGAACCTCCTTCCCCACTTCAATTCGGTTCCAATCCTCCCTTACAATCTAGGGTTGGACCTTTCCTTCTTTCCCCCAGAAGCTCTCACTGCCATCAACCCTATTTTGATGCCTTGTGAGGCACCATATCAGGCTCCACCCCCTCAACCACAACCCCAACCACAGAATGTAAACATGCAAATGCCAATGGAGGAAATAAATCTCAACCCCCTAGTAGCTCCAAACTTAGGCAATCCAATAGAAGAGGAAGTGAACGAACAAATAGACTTAGTAGGGAAATTAGTGGAGGAATTGTCAAACTAACAAATAGACTTAGTGGGGGAACAAATAGACTTAGTTGGGAAGGATCTCAACAACCCCTAAAGACTTGTTGTTTAATGGTCACTCACACACACATGATTTTACCATGACTAGTCCGGTTAATATAATAATTTAGAATTAGGGGGGGGGGGGAAGAATAATGAATACTTTAGAAAGAATTCTAATGATGCAACAACATCCAAGTTCGGTGATACTACTTGAGACAAGAATGCAATACCATGGGTCTTTTCTAATGAGTTTGGTTTCTCCGATATGATTGAAGTTCCTGCGGATGAGCAATCAGATGGAATGGTTGTTCTATGGGACAATGCCAAGGTGTTTGTGCACAATTTCGTGTGTAGAAATGAGGAGATCCATGCAACAATCGAGGTACGTCCTACTAAATTCAAATGGCTAATCTCTTTAATATACGCTAGCACAACCATTAGCTCTAGAGATATTATGTGAAATATTATTAGAAGTATCTCTGATAATTATAAAAGGGCATGGATTGTGGGAGGGGACTTTAACGATAGTTTTAAAGCGAGAGAAAAATTAGGAGGAAGATTACTAAATCATAGACGTGCATGTAAATTATTGTCTAATCTTAATTGTAATCTACTTGACCTTGGCTATGAGGGCAGTAGATTCACATGGTCAAATAATAGATTTCATAATAATAGTCTAATTATGGAACGGCTCGACAAAATATTTGGCAATGAGCAATGGATCCAAATTTTTCCACATGCTTCCATAACTCATCTACCAAAACCTCACTCCGATCATAATCCGTTACTCTTAAATCTTATCCCTAAGCAATACACTAACCTTCAAAAGCTTTTTCGTCTTGAACCCTTTTGGTGCAAGAATCCTCAGTTTAAGAATCTAGTTGCTTTTGCATGGTCTAGTAACCATTTTGTAATAGCTTCATCCTCCTTTAAATCCCTAGTCAATACCTGGAAGAATAAACCTATGGTGACCTCAAACGAAAGAAAAATAGAATTTTAGCTAGGCTCAGAGGTATTGAAAATTCCACCTCTTATTACTCTAGTTCTTTTTTTCAAAATTTAGAAGCCACTCTAAGAGTTGATTATAATAACATCTTAAAAATTGAAGAGAACTACTAGAAACTCCGATCTAGAATCCAATGGCTCAATGATGAAGATGCGAATACGAAATTCTACCACATTATGGCCACTAATAGGATAAGAAAAAACAAAATAGTTTTCTTTAAGGATGGGAATAACAATTGGATAGATGATCCGCAGGCCATCCATAATCATACTAGGGATTATTTTACTCACATGTTCACAACCTCTCATACCATTAGTGATTGGAATTCTATAAAGTCTAATCCAAAAAGTTACAATAAAATAGATTTATCCCATCTAGATAATCCTCTTACAAATAGTAAAATTACCAAAGCTTGCTTCTCCTTAAACCTTACAAAGCTCCAAGACCGGATGGGATTCACCCCTTTTTCTTTAAAAATTATTGGAATATAATTGGAAACTCTATGATCGATCGTTGTAAAAATGCCTTCACTAGTGGGAAAATTCTAGAAGGTATTAGTGACGCCCTCCTATGCCTCATTCCAAAAATTCCTAATGCAAAAAATCTAAATAATTTTAGGCCAATTGGGCTTAGTAACACTGTTTACAAAATTATTACTAAAATTATTTCTAACCGCTTCAAGCCCTTCCTGAAAAACCTCATTAGCCATTTTCAATCTAGTTTCATTAAAAATAGGAAGGCATGCGACAATGAACAAATATCGGGGGAGAAATCATAATATGATCCTAAAAATTGACTTATCTAAGGCTTTTGATTGCCTTGAATGGTCATTCATCTACAGAACCCTCTGCTTCTTTAATTTTTCCCAATATTACGAAGCTCATTATGAACTGTATTACCACTTCTAGGATTGCAATCCTTGTGAACGGCTCTAAAATTGACTATTTTGTTCCATCGCATGGTATCAGGCAAGGGGACCATATGTCCCCATACCTGTTTATTCTATGTATGGAGATGCTATCCACTCTCATCAACCATAATGTTAACATAAAACACTGGGACCCCATAACCATAGGAGAAAATAATTACCAGTTATCGCATTTATTTTTTATTGACGACCTTACCTTAATGGCTATAATTAATAATAAAACCATCCATAATATCAAGCATTGTCTTGACCTCTTCTGCTCCCTGTCTCGGCAATCCATCAATAGAGAAAATTCCAAAATTATTGTGTCCAAACACTGCCCTATGAACATTTGTAACAACATTTCTAATATCCTTAATATAAATTTTTGTCACTCCTTTGGTAAATACCTAAGCTTTCCATTTACTAATTCAAATCCTAGAGTGCCTAATTCTCAATTTGTTATTATCGCTACCACTCCTAACAACTTCAATTGTGACATTCCAATATGGTCACTAACCACAAATGGGCTTTTTTCTGGTAAATCTTGCTATACCCTGCTGGACAACCACCCCAACATAACTCAAGATTTCAATTGGATTTGGGACTTAAAATGTTCAAACAAAATAAAATTCTTCCTATGGAAATGACTTCACAACAAAATTCCTACTAGAACCTACTTAAACTACATTGAAATCAACATTGATCCTAACTGCTCCTTTTGTAAAAATGAAAAAGAAAGTATTACCCACATCTTTATGCACTGCTCAGCAGTCAAGGACTTCTAGCTTCAGTTAGGCATCAACACTGTTGGTTACAACTCGTCTAATCAATGGTTGATAAATATTCATGACTCTCACGCTCTTCCAAGAAAAGGCCACATAGATTGGCATGATATGTTCTCTTTTGTGATATAGTACATTTGGACTAACAGGAATAACAACCTTTATAACAACACTACAAACAAAGCAAACATATGCTATCCTTACAAGTTAGCTATTTAATACAAATTCCTTACTAAAAAAGAATCTATACTTCAAGAGTGCATCCCTATTTCTGTTAAATGGATAAATCTATTGCTAATCATATTAAACTTAATATAGATGGCTCCTTCAATAATGTTACATCCGCGTGTTGCTTTGGTACTTATGGCATTAAGGAAACCTACAACTAGCAAGGGAACAGGAGTTTACCAACATCGATGTGGAGACAGACTCCACAAATGTCATCAATTGTCTACAACATGGTTACACTTTACTTAACAACATTATTCATGATTGTAGGTTATTGATGCACCAGGTGAAAGTTCAAACAGTGGAGCACAACTTCATAGAGGCCAACAAACCAACACACAAGCTGGCTAAGGATGCACTCAGTGGCAAGGATCTCGGAACCTTGAACTACCCACCACATTTTGTAACCACTGTCTTAGCAACTGATTATGAAGCTACTACCTATCTAGTTAAGAATATTAGGAAGGATGCATGCACTAAGCTTGCTTCCTTTGGAAACAATAATGTTATCTGAGAATCTTTAATGCTTTGTAATAGCCAAGTAGGTAATGCCCCGTTGGGCGGCTTTGTCAATGTAGCTGCTACCTTATATCATTAGTATAATATAATAGATCCCTGCTTATCAAAAAAAAAAAAAAAAA